>RXOD01004239.1:0-25474 GCA_005223375.1 Amoebophrya sp. AT5.2
CCCGCCGAGGCGGGGGCTTTAGAGTCTTCTAGCAGATCTACGCTTCGTGGTCAACATGGTCATCGGTCGATGTCGATCGATCATCCACTTGTTAGTACAAGTAGCTCTAGAAGCTCCTGGTCATCCTCACCTCGGTTCATAATCGGCGAACTGTTCGGGTCCTCCTGCGGCACGGATCCTACTCCCGGGCTACCGCCGCCCATTATCGTCGTGGACGCTGTCGTCCCCGCCCCTGGGGACCCGGCCGCGGCCACTTCCCCGTCCTTGAAGGTGAACGCCCGCCAGGCTTGTTGCAGCGAGCCGTACCGTCGCCGTGTTTCGATATCCTCGTAAACGATCGTGCCCGGCCTCGACCTCGATTCGACCTCGCGGAACGAGGGGGGTAGCGATTCCGGGTGCTGCTGCTGCGCGGCGATCGTGCTGGACGAGGCGTCAGGCTTTCCCCTTCCATGCGGCAGAGTGCCGTTCCCGAGAATCCCGCGGCCCCGCAGACCAGGAGCGCTGCCCGGATCACTGGGGAAAACGACGGGCGGCGGCGAATTGGAGCCAGGATTTGAGTGCAAATCGGCTTCACCGGCGGGGGCGTGGGCTGCTCGGGGTTGTTTGTACTGGATCATACTCCCCGTCTCCCGGTTCTGCAGCGCGGCACGCAGAAACTCCGCGATCTTGCGCTGGTAGCTCCGCGGCCGCCCGCTGTTGTGGTCGGCCCCCTCGATAAGGTCGAAAATCTTGTCCTCGCCGGCGTACCTACATTTAATCAGCATCAACTTCAACGAACAGGTAGGAGCATGCCTCGCTTTCATTCTACTTGCTGTTGCTCCACCTTCGTCAGTGGGTGCCTATTGATGCGAAGCTTGTCCAAAAAAAGGGTAGAAGGTCGCTCGAATGAGGTAGAAGTCCGTCGACGCAAGAACATCGTATAATAAAAAACGACACCCAGCACCAGCTGTGCGAAAATGCTTGAGTTTGAGGTCTGTATCATACATTGATAATGTCATGAATAGAGCAAGTACGCTTTCCAGAGTTCTTCGGAGTGTTTTGGCGGTATGAAGTTGTCGTTTGCCCCGGCGATGAAGTAGGCGGGCACGAAGCTGCGCGGAACGTTCTCGATGGGCTGTAGGTCGTCGATCTCGAAGCCGGCTTTTTCGCGAACCGTGCCCTTCAGAAAGTGGAGCACGCCGTCGACGATCATGGAGGTGATTAGGCCGGCCTTGAGCCCCAGGTATTCCCCATTCTCCACCAGCTCCTGGCACAGCGTGCGCAGCCGCGTGAACGGGGAGTCGAGAACCTGTTGAGCACGTTCACGCGCCTAGACAAAAGTAAGCTGCCTGCTCCTGTGAAGATCAAGTTCAAGATAGATGTACTTACTACTAAGTACCAAACACGCCAGCGTCTGGTCCCTGTCTGCATGGAGAAGCGCAGTGACGGCGCCCATGCTTCGGCCCCACAGCCCGATGCTACCGATGTAGCCCGTCGACCGCAAGTACTCAATCACCTTCTTCAGGCCGTTATAAAGGAGCCGAGACCCAGGCCCAGCTATTAACCGTTAAGCGAGGTCATTGGCGTAGTAAATTATCGGAAACGAATATGGGATCCATAGGTACATTTTTTTACTTTGTGTTTTGTAAGAAAGTATTACTTACTCGATTTCGCTGGCACTGAAACGTACTCCCCGCCCGAATGCGCGCTGCCGCTGGAATGCAAAGGAGGGTCGCCTACGCGGCCTAAAACCCGTTCGATCCTCTGGCTCTCCAACCTCAAACACTTACACTAGTTCACCTCCGTACTAAAAACCGTACAACTTTCAATAGTACTAGAGCAGCGGCAATTTATTCCTTCCTGTGATACAACATGTGGTATATTAGAATTAGCTGAAGTTGTTTAATAAAAATAGCAGGCCTTGGCCCCATGATGCTCGTCCTCGCATAGTCGTCCTTTTCGAAGTAGCCCAGCGAGACGTACTCGCCGTCGGAGTGGCCGCTGCCGGAGAAGTCCAGCGCGAAGAGGGTGCAGGGAAGCGGCAGCACCACCTCCAGCGCCGCCATGGCCTCCACGCGCGACGAGGAGTTGCCGTGCAGATACACCACGCAAGGCCAGCTTTCCCGGTGCGACGAGATTTGGGTGGGCAAGAAATGCGAACACTTCAGAGTCTGACCGCGGTCGTTCTGAAGATCCAGATCCTGCGATGAGCAGAGAGAGCGATTGGATGCTGATTGTGATCGATCGATCAAATACGGAAGCATTTACAAGAAGCTACCGCGCAGGACTCAAGAATAGACTGTTGCCTGAGATGAAGGTCGTGGGACGTGAAATCGCGAAAATCAATGAAACCGCAACGAAATTCAACGGATTCACCACGTCGATCGACGAACGACCTTCAAATACTGATAGATTTCAAACAAAAAATCAAGGAGGATTGATGTTGATCGAGTACCTTTCGGTGCCAGACCATGGAGCCTGAGCGGAACTTTTTTGGTCCTAGGTCCTCAATGGCGTAGAGGTCGCGTGGCGGGCGGATGATCGCGTCCACAGCGCCGTGGTATGTCGCGCTCAGGGAATTCCACATACTGGCGCACGGCTTCGGCAGGAAGACGTACTTATTCTGTGGGTACGACAACTAACCACGTTTTCTTGTTCTTGCTGTGGCGTGATACTTGCGGATCGGTCTGCGACGTCTGCCGATGGTCTGCCCAAATGAAATCCGTAAGAACAACGGCGAATAGGGTGGAGCAACGGCGCCGTCCTCCGAGGATATTTTTGTGCGGTGGGACGACCGTAGGAGTTCTCAGATACGAGGCGTCACATCCTCGTCGACCGACGGCGTTATGCCTGTTGCTCTCCGTCTTCCTTGCGTCGAACGTCGTCGCGGTGAGGAATTCGACTTCGAGTCCATCTCCTTCTCCTTTTGAAGAAAGTAGATCTAGTACGGTGGCGTGGGGGGCGAGTGCCATCGCCGTGATGGTCCGTCGCCTTCGCGAGCAGATGCGCTCGTTCGAATATACTGGGCGCGCTGTTCGAACGAAACCATCGTGCCGGGTCGGTGATTAACGCTCGACGTCACGTGGTCATGTCGTCAGAACAAAATACTAAATAAAAATGATCCCTTGCGGATAGTAGATAGATAGAAAAGCATCCGAAGGCATACGCTAAAACTTTAGTCTGGTATAAAAGCTAAAGGTTGACTGAGGTAATTGTGACAGTCACCGAGCCGTTCAAGGGGTGGAGTACTACGTCAGAAAATCTCAGCACGCTCACATAGAAATAAGATGAAATTGAGGACAGGCTGCACAGCGGTACTCGCATTCTCCGATGCGACTGCGTCTGCGACTGCGAAGAGGAAGACCAGTGCCCTACTAGCCGGCGCCGCGCCAAAACTTCTAGCCGGCTGCTACATATTAATGAAGACGTGGCCTTCGTTCATCGTCGTCGTCCGTCGCGTTGTCTGTGTGCTTATGCTTACGTCTCGTCATAAAAAAATAAGGCATTTTTTTAAGTTATAACTACACAGCTGCACCTGCTCCTGCACATCGCTTTATAGAATCGGACGAGGGCAAATTATCACTCTCTGTTCACAGCTTTTTTTTTAATGCAGCGGCGGCGGATATTAATTTAGTACTACAACGTCGCGGGGGCCTCAGAACATTTCAAGTTTTCGTTTTCCCTTTGGTTGACCACCACGTTCCCGTTAGCAACGTGCAGCAGTACTACAAACATACAACTGAAGTACTAAAACAAGTTCGTAGTACTTCTTCTAAGCTACTTTCTTTTTTTTTGGAGCTCAGAGCTCGTCTTCCTCGCTTTCGAGCAGTATCTGGTGCTGCATTTTTTCATTTTCGCGCTGATGCAGATTGATCTTTTCGATGTGTGGCTGTTGCAGCACTTCCGCGCTCCCGTCGGGCGGCGGGGGTGGAAAGGGGAAAGTAGCGCCGGAATGTTGTTCTAGTGGTGCTGGGGCACCAACACCATCACGTGTTCCACCTTTAATATGTTGTTCACTATCTTGTTGTTCACTATCGTGGGGAGCAGCAGCTGTATTTTGGTTCATCGAATTCGAATGCTGGTGCAAGTCTTCCCGCACGCGTCTTTCGAGCTCCCGCGCAATTTGTTCTGCTGTCGCGCGATTTGATGTTTTGGATGTTCCGGAATTTTGTTCTCCACCGCGGTAATTTCGCACCTTCGCCTCCATTTCCGCAAGCTCCGCAGCCAGCTCGTCCTCTTCATCCTGCAAAGTCGGCGTCCCCTTGCTTTTTCCTTTCACGCGAATGACTTCCTGCCGCGAGGGGGCCGAGGAAGTGTCCGTGTCGACCGCGTGCGCGCCATGCATCCTCGTGGGAGAAGAAGAAGTATCTTTGTTCGTAATATTTTCATCTTTTCCACCGCGGCGGGGTCCGGTAGTGCCCTTGCCCTCGCCCCGACCGTGTATATCTTTACCATGATGAGCTGCATCTTTTGCTTTTCTGTCAAGAATATCGACAGCAGCCTGCAGCGGCACCGACGACGCAGGGCGCAGAACTGGGTCCACGAGGACATCGCGACCTCCACCTCCTCCTCCAGGACGAGGGTTCAATACCGAATGATGTTGCTGTTGGTGCTCGTAGTCCATCGCGAAAACGCGTTCCTTCGCTCGCGCGACCTCGGCAGCAGTGGGGTGCTCTGGCGCCCGCGTGGCGCTCCCGCCGTTGGACACCTCCATGTCCGCAAACATGTCTAGCAGCGTCTGTCCGGCGTCGATCGGCTTCTTGTCCGTCCTCGCCCCCGTGCTCGTCAGCTCGTCAACATCCACCCCCTCGGCGTCTCTTGCGTTTACACCGCGGCTTCGTGGAACTTGTCGGTCGTGTCCTCGCCGCTCCATTGCGATTGCATCTTCTTCGTTAATTATGACTTTTTCTTTTCCTACTTCTAGTTTATCATCGTGAAGCTGAAGATCGACGTCGTCGTCTTCGTTCAGCCCATGATCGGGGTCTTCAGCGATGGATTCGAAGTCAGCATAGATGAGTTCCCGTGCCCGTTGCCGCTTTCTTTCCAGCAATCCGTGTTCGTCCGCGATGGAGAGTTGTGCATGCTCGTCGGCCACCGACATCAAAGTCCGGGGCCGCGTGCGCTGCCGAGGGCGCTGGTGCTGCTGATCCTGTGGTTCAAGTATCCGTCCCCGCGGCCGCGGGGGCGCGGAGGTGGAGGGCGGGGGCTTCGGCCGGGGAAGACCAACCGCTTGACGTTGTTCGCGCTGTTCAACATCTTCCCCGGTCGGAGTTGTAGGGGGAGATGTTGAGCTCTCCTGGTTCTGCCGTCCTCCTCCGTTGTTGGATGAAATAAAATCGGAATTGCGAAGGTTGCTCGTCCATGGCGGCAGTATCTGCATCTGCATGTTGCTGTAGTAGACGACGTGCTCGATCCGCAAATCCATGTTTTCGAACAGGTCCCCGGCCTCCACGTTTTCCAGAAACTGGACCGCCTCGGCGCTGGTGGCGCTCAGGATCGGCGGAGTCTCCGTACTCACCACGTGGAACATGCGCGAGGAAGAAGTAGCATCCACCGTCCCTACCACCGGCAGAATCTGGTGTTTGGTTTTCTGCATCTGCTGCTGGAGGATCCTCGTCGGGGAGTCCGGCGGCTCGCCCGTCAGCTTAACTTTCCCCTTGAACAGCATCTTCCTCTTCCGGCGACCTGCGGTCCGGGGAGCGGGAGAGGACGATGTTGTTGAAAAGTCGAAGGCAATCGTTTTCGTGCGAGGAGAGGTGGAAGCAGAAGTCGGAGTCGCTTGCTTGATGGCGGGGGCATCAGTTGATGTACTACTCGAACCGCTCGCCTGCTTCGCAGCAGGCACATGAAGATCAGAGGACACGGCCGTCGAATCAGAAGACGTAGATGTTGCAGACGAGACCGCATCTTCCCAGGGAGTTGATGTCCATGACTCCAATTTGCTATTGCTTGACGACCCAGCACCAGTGGCACCATGAAGACCGCGAGGACTAGCTCCTCTGGATCTAGTACTGGCTCCAGTCGTCCCCACCTTCGGAGCGGAGGTGGACCTTCCCTCGACACCGACGCCGGTCTCGTCCCCATCTTCATCGCCGAGCAATCTTTTGTCCACGCCCAGAACTGTACGACCGTGGTGCCTGACGGCTTCCGCGTCCACGTAGCTCCGGTACAGCCAGGTGTACGTGCAATCGGGAAAGTGGAGCTGGCACTTCACGAAGGAGTCGCAGGAAGTGCCGAGATCGGTTATCAAAGGCGATGCTTCAAGTTCAACATCCGCTTCAACAGCCGCAACGTCACACGCCGGGAACGCAATCGCGAGTTCGGAGTAGCTCGTCGTGGTGCTTGTTGTGGGACGAGCCCTCGTGGTCCTGTCCAGGAGCGGCAGAGTTCCCGTAAATCGCCCCGCAGCTATCACCACGAGTGACCGGCACTTCTTGGAGGCTTTGTCGCGGTAGCAGAGCGGCCGCCAGCGATGGCTTCGTCCGGGGCTGCGTCCAGTTTTTCGGAACGGATTGATAGTGTCTTCCTCGTGGTCTGTTACTGCAGCATCGAGTTGCTCGTCGAAAACCGCACTGGCGTAGAACTGAAGCGACTCGCCATCCGAAATCGTGAGCCCGAGGGTGTTGTCCGGAAATTTCCCGAAGAAAGAGGCGAAAGCAGGGGCTATCAAGAAGACCAAGAGCAGCGAATATTGCAACGCTCTCGGCGAGGTCATCAACATGATCCGGGGACGAGAAATAGACGACACTGCTGCTGGCATGTTGCAGATAGATTGCTCCACTTCTACGTATCTATCAGAATGAGAATCATATACTAATAAAGTCTATCTGTTTAGTCTTAGTGCGAAGATCATGTTGATGTGGAAAGCCGGGGTACGCGGCTTTGTTTTTTCTGCAAAGCTGGACGCCATCGCAACCACATGTGTGCCTTGACCGCGGCACACGAACACATTCGAAGTTTCGACCGGATAAAATATTCTCACATTCCACTTCCCACCGGAAAAGCTGAACCGATTGCAGCGGCCCTACTCGAGGTCTTTTTACTATCTGCCATCTTTGTGTTGACTACCTCTACCAACTGAGCACGGAAACGAAGAACTCAAGTGCGGGATTCCGATTCAGAGAGTAAGTATACGAGGTGCCTGCTCCTAGCGATGCCTGCTCCCAGAACACGCGGTTTGTTTTCCGTAGTTGGTCGTGCATTTTCTTTTGCAACACTTACACTGGTGGCAAGAAAAGGAAGTGTATTGGATGCACCAGAAGAGAATGTATCAATTCGCGCTCATCGCGGAGCAGGCCACAGCAGTGCGTCGGTCGAGTGCTGGAATTCAACATGTTCTGCCGATCCGCCGGGTCTTGCCTTGCGCTTGTTCCGACGTTCGCGCTAGCGGCTGCAGGTCTCGCCGAATTTCGTTGTGAGTATCTATACTGTAGTGTGCTTCAACGTCAACGATGTTGACATATATGCATAGAGATAGACATCACATCTCTTAACCCTCCGAGCGAGGCTCTGATAAGCGGCTTTCAACAAGGGGGTCCTCCGCAACACTTGCATTTTCCGACGCCTCATTAGCAGTACTACCTGATCGAAGACACTTTTTGTTTTACTTTTTGTTTTTCAAGTGCTACTAGTGAGTGCGTTCTTCTTCCTCGTCCTCCACTTGTTCTGTCTCCGCGGCCCCTTCCCTTTGATGTTCCGCCGGTGATAGCTGCATATGATCCCCAGGTTGGTAACCGAGCAGCGCCTGCTGGTTCAGGAACTGCTCCTCTGCTCCGGCCTCGAACAAGGTGTAAAGACTTGCCGCGGGCGGCCGCGACGCCCGCCCGCTTCCGGTTCCGCTGCCTCCACCACTGGCACCTCCACTCTGCGACGTCGGGGGGACCGGGTCGGCCGGCGGCCGTCCGACGGAGTAGAGGGCAGAGATGGTCGGGTGGGGCGGCGGCGGGGGCGCCGTCGCCCGCACGGTCTGTTCTTCCGCTTCAGCACTGTAGTCTGCTTCCGAAGCGTGCTGTTGCGGGAGGTCCACGAGAAGTGCTGCGGGTGCTGGAGGTGGTGCAGAGGCGGGGGTTTGATGTTGACGAGGCGGGGGTTTCACGTATGACGCCGAGAGGTCGTGGTCCTCGAGAGCGGGGTTTACACCTCCCACGCGGCTCTGGTCGAAGCCGAGGAAGGCCTGCTGCTGATGCACGAAGAAGGAGTCGTCCTCGCTGTTCACCAAAGGATCCACGACTTGTACTTGTTCCCCCGGCAAACCGCCCAGGAGAGCGGGCGGAGCGGGCGGAGGTGACTGGTGCAGATGAAGGAGTGGGGGTCCACTTGGGGCTGCTGGTGCGCCACCTGCTCGGTTCGTCATTTTTGCAGCTTTCGGTTTAGCTGCGGGGGCCCCTCCACCACCAGCTCCCGCCGGCTGCTGGGAAAAGGGTCCGGGTCCGGGTCCAGCTGCAGCTGCACCTGTGCCTACGACCACGAAGTTAACACGATCCGGCTGCGGCTCGGGTGGAGGGAGACCCAGCAGAGAGAGAACAAACTGTTGCTCCCGCACGCTCTCGACTTTCTCGATTTGCTGGCCGCTTGCCGTTCTCGATCTGCTCCCTGCAGCGGGCTCCCTGTTCTTCGCCTTACTGGCGGTCGCGCCGACCTGACATACAGATTTTTGGCCGCCTATGAACGAGGTCGAGGACGATAAAAAGGTCGTCCGATGTTGAAGCGAGAAATGGCACAAGAACCGATTCTATCTAAGTAAGCATACCGGTCTGTCCGGCTGATACAAGGAGCTACTACTGGTCAATGAGCCTGAGTGAATGAAGCAAGAGCAGCTTGCTGGTACCTGTTGCGGATGTTCTTGAGCTGGTGCTGGGGTAGCCCCCGGCGGTGTCTGCTGGCCTGGTGAGTGCCCGGCCGGGGGGGACGACGAGTTCATCCGCGGCCCGTGCCAGGCCGCCCCGATTTCGGCGGCGCCTCCGCTGCCGTAGGACGGCGTTTTGTATCCGTCCCCATCGGCCGCGGAGGTGTTCCCCGACCGCCCCCGAGGGGGGGGAGCCCCGCTTCCCCCGACTCCTCGAGTCGGGACGCTGGTGCTCGGGGGGCCGCCGAGGAGAGGTCTCTTTACAGTTCCGCCGCGGTCGTAGGTGAGTCCATAACCAGCGGCCTTTCTTGTATTTGGTCTCTTCTTCTCGACGTACGCCTTGCTGCTCGGATCAGCGATCCTTGCTCCATTTTTAGGGCCATGTAGTTGACCCTCCTTAGGCTTAGCTGCGGAGGTGCCCGATATGTAGTTGAGAGACCTCCGGCTTTGCCCCTCCTTGTACCTCCTGTAGTTCGCTGCTTTTTTCTCGCGCCGCTCCGCTAGCCGTGCGTGCAACGCTTTTCGGCGGCGCCACAGACAGCACGTCCACGCGGTGCCGGCCGCGGCGACCACGGCGAGCAGGGCGGCGAGGGCGATGGTGACGTACTGCCACACGAGCAGCTGCTGCTCGAAGCGGTCCAGCTCTTCGAGGACGGCCGCCGGCGCGCCGTTGTGCTTCTTCGTGAGTAGCCACTTCAGGTACTTTTTTTCGTTCGGGTCGATGAGGCGCGTAAAGTCCCGCGGGTCCGCGAGCACCGTCCGTAGGTCCCGCAGCAATTCCTCCAAAAGTTTGGTCTTCCGGTTGCTGATCAGGTTCAGATCCGGTTTTTTGTTCTTCAGGACCAGGTGGAGCAAGAAGTCCGGCTGCTGGGTTGCTCCTTCATCGTCCTCCACCTTCAGCGGTGGTGGTAACGCCAGGTGATGGTAACGCAGATCGTTAGGCTCACCGCGTGCCGATGGCTGCACCTGGTCCCACCGCTCCAGCGCCTCCAGCAGGGCCACCGCCATGGCCTCCGAGCGGTTGAAGAAAAGGAAGTACAGGTGGTCCTTGTTCAACACGTGCCAGTCGTTCGGGTCTTGGCTGCTCGCGCTCTCCACCGGTTTCAGGTGCTTGAGTTTTTCCGTCACTTGCTTCCAGAGCAGCCGCTGCCGCTCCTTCCTCTTCGCGACTGGTATTTTTCCAGCAGCGCCACCTGCCGCGGAAGATGCGCCAGCCGCGTCTTGAATAAAGTAATCCTCCGCCGGGGGGCCGTCGTTGATGTCGTCGTGCCAGGGGTCTTCTAGCTCTTCTTGTTCCCGACCTCCGCTGCCGCTGGGCCCATCTTCACCTTCCGTACTGGCGGTCTGATTCCTTACTAGAACTGGCGTGCCGCGCTTCACGAGGTCCGCGACGTAGAGCCTCTGGGTCAGGATCTGGACCATCAACACGAACTGCTGGTATTTTTTTGCTTTGTCCACGCCGTCCGTTTTTCGGATCTCGTCGTACCGTGAGACAGCTTTCTCTGCCTCCTGGGCGGCGTGGTGGCGGATGGCCGGGGAGAAGCCCTTGAAGTTTTGCACCAGGCTCACGTACGCTTCGCGCCCTTTCGGCTGTTGCCAGTGAGCGTAGGCACCATTGGGGGCGCTGACGAGGTTCTCCAGCGCAGCCTCGTTCATGAACTTGGAAAAGTCCACGGGATTGGCCGCGTCTTGCAAATATTTAAGCTCTGAAGCTGCTGGATCCCCGCCTGCCCGCACGACCCAGAAAAGAACAGCGGCCAGCAGTTGTAATAAACCGACGCGCATATTTTTTCCGCTGTGGACGCTGCACCTGCCCCCGCTGTACCGCTGTGACGGCGACGGCAGGTGCAGTCGTCCAGAAAGCTGTCTAGAATACATGATAAGTTAAGTAGACGATTTATTTCTTGCTACGTGTACGTCCTCCCTGAATGATACCATTTTGAGAAAATAAGTAGGAGCAAGACAGAAAGAGTACTCGCAGTCGCAGCGCTGAGCGCCGTACTAAGCCCCGTCAGAGAAGAGATCATTCGCATCTGATCAGGGAACAAGCATGTGCACCATGTAAATGTTGAAAATTACATACTCTAAACGTAAAGTACGCTGATGCTGAACATCTACTGATAAAGATCAAAACCACTACAAATTTGTCCTGTGGTTCCTTGGGTTGTAGGTAGATATCAGAGAGTCTGAGTCGGGCCCTTGACATAACAGTAAAAGAGCATCATGATCATCGTTTTCGTCCGAATGCTACTCACCGAAGGATCACTGCGCACGACCGATGAAGTGAGTTCTTGCAACCGAATGCCCCCTATTCAGCTGCTGTAGGATCCACATCAAACAATCATCAATCTTTTTCTTTTTATCATTCTTGGATTGACCACTTTGACGTCAACGATTCTGAAGATCATGCAAAGAAATTTTTGATGAGATGTTATTCTACAAATCCTGCTCCTCCGGCCACGCATATAAATATTCCGGCGCTCTTTCTCATTCTCAGCGCAGAGCGTGGGCATATGAATGAGTCGGCGCGCGAAGCTGCTGTCGAACTTTGATGTTGATCAAAAAATACCATCCGCTCGCAAGAGAAAAACAAAACAAAGCATTGCTCCCAACTCGTCGCGTAGTTTAAATTATAGATCAATGAGTTGTAATGGGCGAAAATGGTCTTCTCTATGAAGGAACTACGACGTCCACACCTATCTAAGTACACATCTTCAACAGTAAACGCTTTTTAAACGTAGTTCTTAGAGTCATGGCGAAGCCGATGCCACCCGTCGACGTCGTGCCTCTCCCGGGATTCACGACTACGATTCCGATACCTACGGAAAAACTTAGAAGTAAAACTCGTCCAGTAGTCCCGTTACTTCAGCGTGATTTGAGGAAGACTTTTAATCGAGCAGCGCGTGGTGCAATTATCCACTAAGTACATCATCCATCGTACTTAGTTATCCTCCTCGATAAAGCCGCACATCGCTTGCTGCTGTAGGAGGTCGTGGTCAAGTATACTGGTGACGTCCTCCTTCCCGACAACTTTCCGCTGGCTGCACGCCGCCTCTCTCGCCGGTTCTGCCCCCCCTAGGGACAGAACGAACTCCTGTGTCCGCAGCGGCTCGGGCTGCTTCGCCTTCGCCTCCACCCCGGCGGTCCCGGTGCTCCTCGATGGAGCGTGGCATCTGGTGTGGGATGCGGGAGTCTTCACCACCTTCTGCTCACGTCGATCCGCGGCGCTGATGCCCACGACCTCCTGTGTGACCGCAGGACGAGATCTCAGGCTCGGAGCACCAATTGCGGTGGACTGGGCCAACTGGTTGCTCGATCCACCGTTGCCCGCCGCGGGGGCCTGAGAAGCAGGAGGCAGGCGCGAAGAACCACCTGCAGGACGAGCAGTCGTTCCACCTCCTGAGGGATCCTTCTCGTCCTGGGGAAAGCAGTTGTGTGCAGGAGGAACGCCTGCTCCTGCAGGTGGTTCTGGCGGTTCCCCCCGCTGGGGAGCTGGCTGGAAGCGTCCTGGCAGCTGCTCCCCCCGCTGATTAATATGCTGAAGATTCTCAGTATCCTGCTGCAGGAAATTTTCAGCTGCCGGTCGCGCGACCGCAGCATACCGTGCTTCCTGCTGCGGTCGCGCGGCCGGCTCCACCTGAACCAGATGCTGATTCTGGGTCTGCGTCCCCGGGCCCCCCCAGACTGATGCTGATACTGGTGCTGGGCCCGGGGCCACCGCGGACATTACTTTCTGCATCACCTTGCCAAAGTTCTCCTCCATTGTCCTCCAAACCGAGGCTCCGGCCGGATGCTGGGCCCCGGACGGATGCTGGGCGTGAGGGTGCTGCTGCGCTCCATGACCCTGGTCCACCAGCGGGGTCGTGTACAGACCAGCATGTTGAGCAGGATCGTTAGGGCGCATGGTTACGACGCAGTTTTCAAAATGCACCTCGTTCGGATGCAGCCCCGGGTTCCTATTCACGAACGCGTCGCCTACTCCGTGCTGCTCCTGCGGTCCTGTTGAGGAGGACACGTGTTGAGACCACGGCGCAGCCGGGTGCATCATCTGCTGGTGCTGTGCCGGAACTACCTGGGAAGAGGTGGGTGTCGCCGGGCAGGCGGAGGGCCGCCCCTCAGGAGCACCAGGCCTGGAGGAGGAAGAAGAGCGATGATGCGCGGCCGGAAGCGACTCAAAAGTAGCATCAGGAGACGATGCCGAGGGCGTCGACCCGTTGACCACGGGAACGTGTTGTTCGACGTGCTGTCCTCGCTGCTGCCCATATGCTGCCGCGCCCATGTACCTGAGCCGATCCTGCATCATTTGGTCGTACGAAAACGCATGACCCTCTTGTTCCGCATTGTTTATTTCCTTCTCCTGCCCCCTGAGGACCACGTTCCCCTTTAAGTACTGTGCGAACACAGCTTCCTTTCTCCGGGCCAGCTCGTCGGCGGCCGCCGCTGCTTTCTTGCGCTCGCGCCTCTGCTCCCGGAAGCGCTGCCTGGCCGTAACGCGCTTGTACACGGAGTGCACGCAGCCCAGGTACACGCCCAAGGCGACCAAAGCGATCGCAAGCACGGCAATCAGCGTGTGCAGCAAAGTAGCGAGGGGCTGGAAGTGGGCGGCGTCATACTCCTGTGCGCGGAGTCTTGTGAGGGGTGAGGGGATCTTCTTCTGCTGTATCTCTCGAAGTGACTTGCTGAAACTATTTTTCCCGATCGCGGTCGTGTCCGTTCGCGGTCGTGCCCTCCTCTTAAACTCAGAGAGTGACTTGCTGCTACCTGTTTGTGGTCGCGGTCGTGTCCGTTCGCGGTCGGGGCCCCTCTGAAAGAATTCACTGCCGGGTTGGTCATGAGTACCCAAGTCAGGCTTGAAATCAGTCTTCAAGAAGTCAGGCTCAAAGTCAGTCTTCAAGCCAGGCTTGAAGCCGATCAGTGGCGTGCTCCTGTCCCACCTCTCCGGCTTATACTTCGCGGAGGACGAGCTATTGACGGCAGCTGGAGAAGATGCCACCTCGTCCTGATTTCCGCTGATCTGCGTCGGATCACCGGTCGACGGAGCTGCAGCACTTGCGGTAAGCGGGGACGACCCAAGAGAAGCGGCGCCTTCGTCATGTCCTTGTCCTGGGGGGCCTCGTTGTCGTCCGGGGTCACCACCACCAGCTCCAGCTCGAGCAGGAGCTCCGCGGCGGAATATTATTTGTGACAACCCCCCGCCCTCAGTCGGACTCGGTTTTTTTAGATGGCCGAAGCTCATTTTCCGGTCAACAACCTCCGATCCCGCGGCTGTACTAGGAAGCCGTGTTGCTCGTGGACGAGCTGCAGCTGCACCGGTAGTTTGTTGATGCACACAAAACAAAGCACCAAGCACACCAGAGAACCGAAGACGTGGCCGTGCTAGGCGGCGGGCCGCGGGTGCGCCAGTAGAACCTCCGGTCGCCCCCATCTTCAACCTCATCCTCAAGTAGATCGATGTAAAAAATGCTATGCCGCTAGACTGGTGTATGTTAGGGTAAAGGATTGCAATTATGATTGAGAGCTACAATCTTCATAGCGGTCTTCCTCGACATCTTCTTGTACAATGAGGTAAGGTGCGCAACAAGCGTAAACGTAAGATTTCAACTTGAAGCGAAAGACGGTCGAGTTCCAAAATAAATGGATCACTGTGGTCGTCTTCAAAATCAAAGTCGAAAATAAGATAAAGTAAGTCGTACTCCAGCTGCAGGGCGCAGCTCACTTTGATCAAGATCTGCTGAGTAAGTACGTTTCATGATCGTGCTGATCCAGATTCCTGATCTTCTCGTTTTTCTTGGCCTCGTCTTCAGTGTGATCTTTCTATCTTTCTTTGTCTAAACGGATGGAATAATGGCGTGTGTTATTCTGTCTGATTAACATTAATGAGAGCATGTCGAGGGGCAGAAGTTGACTGGTGCTTCTGCGTCGAGGTAGCTCGCGTAGAAGTAGCTGCGAACTTAGTACAGAAAGTGGTGGATCGGTCGGCGTGCAGCACGTATTGGTCCTGTCGCGTCGCAGGTGAAGGCTTGAGGCTGGCGGCAGCATCAAGGAGAACGTTTACTATCGCGAGACTACAAAATATGACTCTATCCCACTACTGCCACCTGGCGTCCATGCTTCTTGGCCAAGAATGCTCAAACCCGCGCCAACGGGATTAAGAGCTGCATGGTGCTCGCCTCAACTGATTCTGGCGTACTGTACTGGGACCAGGGGTGTCGACTCACCCCAGTACAGGAATCAGAAGAGCGTGGGACTAATTAACTTATAGAAAAAACAGACTAAGAGACACTCGGGTAGAATGAAGCGACGCAGCGAAGACGAAATCGAACCGAAAGGGAGGAACAAGACCGACACCGAATCGACAGCAACAGTATCGCGACGAGGGACCGACAAGAGCAACGCGAGAAGCGATTTTCATTTTCAATCATGCAAAAGCGAAGGTACAGCAGAGCAAGTACATCATCAAGTCAGAGTGAGTTTATTAGGGGTTGGATCTATTCATCTTTTGTCCTCACCTCTTTTGGAAACGGCACCCACAAAAAATCCAGAAAACGCCCCACTTTAGCATCAAACACGACACACGCGGACCCCCTTTGGCGCCGCGATGCGAACCGAGAAGCCAAGGGCCCGACACATCATCACATCTGGCTCTGCGACCCACAGCAAGATATGGGCGAAGAGCTCCACCAGCACACATATGTCCTTCGTCCACGTAGATCACACGCGCCGACCGATCCGAGCAGAAAGCTCCAAAGAAAGCCCACAACGCCAACGGATGCCTTAGAAATAGAAGCACAACAGACGCGGATGTTGTGAATAAATATCGACGGCCGTCGGCGTGATGAAGAAGCGAGCGACTGGCAGAGCGGTGGAAGCGAATAGTGCTAAACGTGCTGTCTTTGGAAAATCTAGCGCGCGAACTGTCTGCAGGTCTAAAGTTCTAAAGTGCGTTTTTTCTGCGAGGATACGCACCCCCCCGCTCTAAGGCTAAAGGCATGGCTGCTAAGTGTAATCATCACACGACAGTGAAGGACGACGACCCGAGCACCACCACGACCACGACCACGACGAGCAACAAGCCCCCACGACAGACGCCACAACCATTTGCGCACTACTTGCCGTTTTAGTTCTAGAAAAAGAAGGAGCCAAAGGATCGCGAAGCCCGACACCCCCACCCTGTGGATCTTAAATCTGATCCCCCAAGGACCGCTGATCTTAAAAAATGAAAGCTGTCCAAGTCACGAACCCAACCGATTTTAAGTGCGTTTTTTGTTGCGAGGATACGCACCCCCCCGCACCGACACGTGAACACATTGCCCTCACATCTCAAACAGCTGCGACCAGACTCCAGAAGAAGCCAGCAGGCCCCGCTTGTTCTACCAGCGTGTTCTACCCGGTTCAGTTCTTGTCGGTCTTGCATGCTAACTTCATTCGTGCCCCGGCTATTGGCCACCCAGGAAGGCGTGCTGTGGCTTTTCACGCCTTGGCTTCGCGCGACTTCGGTCCGTAAATCAAATCCGGGGAGCGACACTGAGTAGCAAGTCGAGCCTCACGTGGCCGGCCCCTATAGCGGGGATCGACTCGAAAAAAAAAATACCAGATTCCACCTGGCTGGAAAAAGAAAAAAAACTACATCAAAGCAACCGCGCGCCGCGCGCCAAGCTGGCCCGCCTGAGGCGCGGCGCGGCCGCCTCATCACGCTAGTCCAGCGCGCCACTGGTTCGCTGCCGCCGCTGTCGGAACTCCGTAGCGGGCATTGTGCGACTTACCGCACGCCAGAGCCGGCAGCAGGAGGCTGTTCTCATACTGGAGCAGGTCCGCGCTGGATGGCCAGGGCGACAATGTGGCGCAGCTGGCTCACCACCAAGCCCTTGAAGAAAGGAAGCTTGCGGTCGTAGAGGTCCTTGCCATGCCTCAAGCAGCCGGAGACCGGCTGCAAATGTTCCAACGGCTTATCGCGGAGCGTGTTTCCGATTTTTCAGCAGTTAGCACATTGCAAGATCATCCGACGTGGCCTCGTCCTCCCCACTCACCTCGAGGATGAGCACAGCCGTTTTTCGCACGCCAAGCGCCGGATTCTGCCGCATGGAAGAAGAGGAATAGCACACGCCTACACAAAAAGTACAACAGCAAAACAAACGCCTACACAAAAAGTACAACAAAACGGAAAAACGCCCCTGAGATTGTAGCTTTTTGGATTTGGTTCGATTGATTGACCCACTAAGGTGGCCGCTCTGTTACTTGTTCCACCAAGCCACTACTTTCTTGCTTTACCACTAAGGTGCTAGCCTTTTCGTTCTGTTACTTGTTCTACCGCTAAAGTGGCCACTCTACCGAACCACTGATCTGCTGCATTGCGACTTTTTTTAGATCGAAGGCGAATCGGAGCCGGTAGATCTCGAGCGAGTAGCGAAGTGCACGCCCATCGTGAACAAGACGAAGATGCGCCGTGGCACATACATTGGGATCGAGATTCTAGCTTTTGTGTACGTCAGTCCTCGCGTCATCGGAACACATTCGTGCATCGCATTCACTTTGTGGCCATAAAAGCGCGCGCCCATTGTCATTGAGTCTCTGAGCGATAAATGTGTTGCGCCAGCATCATGTGGCTGGTGCGCCGCCTCTCGTTCAGGCTTTGGTCTATGATCTCACCTCCACGTCAAACCTTCACTGCTGGTAGGTAACCTACCGAACTACATTCCAGCTTCTCTTCAAGTTTTGATTTGTTTTCCCCAGCTCCGTTGCCGGCTCCACCGATACGTCGCGGCGTTTCCCGACCTTCCACGTCTCTTTCCGCTCGTTGTCAGCCGTCAGTCGCGAGCCTCGCGGCAAAGAACGCTGTCTCTCAATGTGCTGCACCGGGAGCCGCGCGCATACGAAACACGGGAGCCACGCAGTGCTCGCTCTCTGGATGCCCTTCCATTGTGGTGGAAAAAACAGATGCTGTAGTGGCTATCCTCTGCCTGCTTGTCCGCGGAAAAGTTCGCTAGTCTGAGACGAGAGCATCATGCTGAGCCAAGCCCATGAAAGCTACCTATTCAGTGCGACACATCAAGCAGGAATCAGGACAACGTAGCTTAGGCCTGTAGCATCTTGCAACATCATATGAGGAGCCACTGCACACGACACCGACGCGGACACCCTTGGACTTTACGAAGATCGCTCGTGAACAGCATCAACGATTAAACGACATCACACCGTCTGGCTGTTGTATCTTCAGCGCGCGAAAGGTTCTGGGCACTCACACTCTAGCGCGCGCATTCGATTGCGGCTGTACATTCGCAGCTCCTGTTGTTCTGATTCCTGGCGCAAGGCGTTGTCTTTGGTGCTTCTTCATCACTGCCTCATTCGTTGTTCTCTGCCGGCAGAACTGCAAGCTAAAGTCAAGGTCTGGCTCGAGTAGCAGATGCAAAATCTAACAGTAATCGTTGTTCACGAGGCTGGTGATGGAGCAAAATTCTCTTCTTCGAAGTTAAGTGATTGCGATCCTCATAGCAAGCTCACCAAAAAAACTCGACACCGTGGTCCAAAAAAGTAATCATTAATTTCGTAAGTCTCCCTTCCAGTGTCGCAAAAAAATCATTGCAGCCTCAGCCGTCGTCCTGAATTCCGGATGAATTACCCTGCGCCCGGGGGCCAGCAGGTTTCGCCTGGTACGTGAACGTGTCTGCATTCGAGAAGATCGGCACTTCCTTCGGCACTACCAGATCGCTACACCCGCACACTTTTGCTTTATTCTCAAGTTCGAACACCGTGCAAACTGCGAAGATGCGCGCGCATCTCCACACGCCATCTGCTCCTGTCTCAACATCTCCATTCAGCTCTTTCCACAACCTCTTGTTCTTCCACCACCCGCACCAACACCGCTTATTCCCCCGATGCCGAATCGTATGGCAACGGGGCCCGAGACCTCTCGAGTACGTCTTGTCCGAATCCTTTTTCCAAAATTCCAAGCGGGGCCCCCCGCTCGCAATCCAGTGGCGGCGGCACACCCAACCCTCGACAGCCTGCCGGCATCTGGGGCAGACGAGCTGGCGGCGGAGCGGAAGTTCTTTTGCGTGTTCTTCGATGATGTTGATGTTGGGGTTGTGGAACGTGCCCTTCGATTTCTCCAGCTGTTTTTGAAGTGATGGAACAGATTCAAACTGCTGCTTCACTCTTTCGATCGCTTTTCGCAGTTCGTCGGCGGATCGCCCGCCTCCTCTTCCGCCCGCCACCTCCTCGCACACTAAGTTGGCGTCGTCGTCTTCGCTCGCGTCGTTGTCTTCGTCCTGTTCACCAGCGAGCGCGAAGTTTCCCATCCCTACGCCGTACTTTTTGTTCATCGCGTTCAGGTTTCGCTGAACTTGCTCAGCTGTGGGCGGCTTCCTCTTCTTGTTCGCAGCTGCATCACCGTCGGCGCCGCCGTCTTCACCCGCTCGCGCAGCTCCACCGGGCCCCTTCCGCGCGAAAACATCCTTCAGAAGAACGTTGTGGTCCACGTCTATGTCCGCGAGCTCGGAGAGCTTGTAGTATGCTGCGCTGCAGGATTTTTGAATCGTGATCATCTTCTTGCCGCGCGCCCATACCGCTCCCTTTTCTTCGTCCGTCTTCTGGAAGTAGCGGCTCATGTTGAACCAATCCTCCGCATCGCGCTGTCCCATGAGAAGAACAGCTAGCACTTCGCCCCACTCCTGCGTCGTCGTGAGCTGCAGCTTGGTCGCTTTTGCTGCCATCCGCTCATACTGCTCCAGCTCCGGGTCCGCTGCAGCCGGATTGTCATCATTGCGCGGGTTCAAATAGGTACTGCTCGAGCCTCCGAACAGCCCTACCCCCTGCTGGCTGGTGCCCGCTCTCAGCGCCGCGTGAGTCTGCTCCAAAACCTGGAGGGAGTCCAGCTTCCGGTGACGAACCTCCGCTGCGCGAGGAAGATTCGACACACGGTTGTACGAGGACGAAGAGGAAGACGCTCCGCCGCCAACTGCCGAGGAGCCGTTCAGCATCAAGCTCGAGGAGCTGCCGCCGAGCAATCCGGTGCCCGCAGTCTGCTTGCCAGCGTTTCCTGCGTTGTTCAGGACCGCGGAGCTCGCGTTATCGCCATCAACATCCATCGGATCGTCGTTCAGGTCTGCTTCGAGACCCGCAGCGTCAGGCTCCCAAGCCTCGGCGTCGTTGCCGCCAAACTCCAGATCGTCCAGAGCCGCGTCCAAACGTAGCCGCCGTTTACGCCGCGTCGCTTGCTGAGGCGGTGCCGGTTGCGGCTGATCGGCAAGCGTCTCGCCTCGTCTTGCCGCCATCGCGCACGCGCGGTTGTCGTGCTCGGAGTAGTAAATGAATTCCCCATCCATGAGGCACCGAATCCTCGCAGGATCGTCGCGCATGATAAACACGACTAAGTCCTTCAGCAGCCCGATCATCGAGAACTTGCCCTCCCCCTCCACCCACTTGTCGCCGCACCACAACAGTCCCTCTTTCAATGCCGTCGCGAGAATGGTGCGATTCCAGTTCTTTTGGTGCACGTGAATCCGCACCGTCCGATCCTCGTCGCGGAATGCGTACTGCGCTGAAGTTGCGATGAGGCAATCGTAGGTCCAGCTCGTCGTGCCGGCTCGATCGGAATCGACTTTGTCGGGCGTCAGCATAAAAGCTCGAAGTTTGGACTCGGCTGCTCTTGCGGTTATGGGGAAGGGGATGGTGTAGTTTTCTGGTTTTTCCGGGTACGAGAGCCAGACTTGTGTGTCATCTTGCACAGCATTGCGATCCCACTTGTCCTTCTCGGCCAGCTGGCAGAAGAGACCTGAGTAAGAAAGAATTGAGCGCATGACTAATACGGCTAGACAGAAGGGGTTTGGGTACGGAGACAAAATCAGGAACACGTGCACACCTACAGCAAGACTTGTGGTGACAGTACGAGTGGAGTCCGCGTTCTTCGACTTTCTCTTCCCTTCCGTCCAAAACGCACCACCGTGCTCCATGGCGCTCTCCTTCGCCATACGATCCTGGTCAATCACGACCTCATCCTCCGGCTCGCCGTCCGAATCGAAATCCGTCATCACTGGCTGATCCCGCCCGATTTGGACCCTCGCGACCTGCGCCTCCAACTCCGTCATCACAGCGGAGCGAGCCTGCACGACTGTGTCCGTGCACGAGAAGTACTTGCCCGTCGCGCCACTCTTGATAACGAAGCAGAGCGGTTTACGGCGCGCACGATACCGCTGGCGGATTCCCGCGAGCAGCCACAGCCAGCACCTACCGCGGTCCCAGCGGTCTGCCGCCGTGACAGATTTGTTGGCCACGTACAAATACTGCTCCATCATGATCATCTCCGCGCACACGATTTTCGGCAGGTCTAGATGATTGAAAACGAACTTCAACATTCGCTGCACTTGTTCCCGCGTAAGCCCGTGGTCCTCCCTGTTCAGAAATGTCAGCTTCCGAACGAAGTCCGCCACCTGCTTCTTGCCGGGTCGCGGCGTATTTTTCATTTTGTCGGTCAGCGTCGCCAGCTTCTCCCAGTAGGTGCCCTCCGCCGAGTCCTTACACAGCTCGTCCACGACAGGCATCATGAGCTCCAAGTCCACCAAACCAGGCGCGTTGTCCTCGAACTCTTCGCCCTCTGGAAACATATCCGCCCTCACGTCGTCGATGGTTCTATCTTCCGGCATCACGATCTTGTCGTCGATGACAGACCAGCTGTCCAGCACCCCCTTCTTGGATTGCGTGCCGTCCTTGTCCGTCGGGCGAAGAAAAGGAATCCACATCGGAACCAATCGCTCGAAGATGTGCCACGGGATGTTCTGATAAGTGGTTTTGATGCTGTCGGCAGGATACGATGACACGGCGGACCAATGACTCAGAAGCAGATATGGCACATCGGCTGAAGTCGAAATAACCAATTGTGGAAGTGGAAAATTGAATCCAACTCAGCAATAGAAAAGTACCCCAACCACAGCGCCGGAATTGCAAGCGTCGCAGGCAGCCTTCGACAGACTGCCGCCGCGAGCTTCGATGTCGCGCGTGGTGACCGGATTCGCCTTCTGAATCGCCACGACGAGGTTTTCCGCCTTCTGCAGGTTTCTAGCGACCACCGCCTCGTTGAACTTTTTCACGTGCCAATAATTGTTCGAGTTCATGAGCATGGTGACGAGCTCCTTCGCCATTACCGTGTCCAAGCGCGCAATATCTTCTAGTCGCTTGGCAAAGAACCTCTCGTAGTCCGCTGGCTTTTGGAGTCGCTGATGATTGGGATTGGTGAAGTTCGGCACTCTGACTTCGAGAACAGGGGCAGGATCTCGCGGCAGCAGGTGGCTCTCCGAGTCACCCTGCGCGTCCTCGGCCTTGGTCGGATCGCTGAACAGATCCGTGTTGAAGACGTCGACGCTGCATAGTGGCCGGGACGCTTCGAAAAACTCCGCTATTTCCGGGTCCGCGAGGAGACTTCCAATCGTCGACTTCAGCGATGCAGAGCCGGTGTAGTCCACGTTCTTCAAGTCCTCAACGGTTAGGTCGCCGCTGCCCTTGATGCCGTAGATCAGGATTCTCATCCATCTCGCCTGCCGCGTGAAGATCGTCCGAATCCCGCGCGACATCATCTGTGGCGCAGAGCGATTCGTTTTTCGAAGATGTTGAGTGCCCACGCAAGCCTGCATGCCCAAGCAACGAGCCGAGCTATTGCTGCTATATTCACATCACACGATCGCGCGTAGCTCGAGATTATAAGTAGCAGTAGCCAATGATTAAAAAAAGTCACATCGTTGAAGAACCTCGCCGAAGCACTCGCCGTACAACTGCGCGACCAGCCCCTTCGCCACGCCGCCCGTCAGCACCGGATCAAAGCTCGCGCCCAGTTCCCCGTTAAAGTCACGCCCTAGGTCGGCGAGCATGCTCGGGCCTTGTGCCCAGTACAATCCTCTCGCCTGGATGTAGTTGTGCGTCGCGGCAATCGAGATGTTGTGATGGAGACACGGGGCCTTCTGCGAGTGCGCGAAGACGGTGATGCGCAGCCTCGAGTGCAAGTCGGAAAGAAGGATGTACACGAGCGGCAGGAGTGCTTTTTCTTGTGTCGCATCCTTTGGCGCGGCGGGGCGTTTGCAGGTTGTGGGGTTTTTCGTCGACGCGGCTCCGGCGCCGGTTTTCTTCGTCGATGCAGCTCCGGCGCCGGCAACTCCGCCTTCTTTCAACCCGACAGCTACGCCGCAATTCGCTTTTCGCTTCTTGTGGTCTGGTGAAGGCACGGGAAGAGCGTCCACCGCAGCCACCGCCGCCGTCGCGGCGGAAGAGACGTCTTGCCCCTTCGTCTCGGTGTCCTGCAGCTCCTGCGCGGATTTGTTCGACACTGCTGTTTTCTTCGATTTGCTCCATTGCCAGTCAGCATCCTCGTCCGAGCTTTCTCCGAACCCGTCGTCGCGCGCGCCGCCACCGACTGGCTTCTGCAGTTCTGTGGAGTCAGATTAAGCGACGTGAGGCCCAGGCCGAAGTGCTTTCATCAAGGAACCACTGAATCTTAGAAAACGGAAGATGGTGAACCAACTCTATTGACGAGTTACAGACCGGCTCTTCACACTATATTAAACATGAACTTCTTTAAAAACGTAGATGCGCGCACCTCCCTGCTGCTTCTTCAATCGCATCCGCTCTTCCTCGCGATCCAAATCCAGCGCCGACAAGTCGCCCGAATCATACACCACACGCACCCGATCGTTCGAAAACTTGTCCTGCGTGAGTTTCAGCCTCGCCCTGATGTCCAGCAGCGCCGGTTTTTCTCGCCTCACGATCAGCCTGACGATCATCTCGAGCACGTCCCAGTGCTTCACCATCCAGCGCGCCGCCAGAGAAAGCTTCCCGAGCCGCTTGCTGCCGCTGAACGTGCTCATGCTAGACCGCATGGCATGCATGTTCCGCTTAAACTCCATCTCGAAAGATGGGCTGTCGATGGTGAGGTTTAAGGAGCCCTCCACCTCCACGCGGTTCGCGCCAACGACCTCGAAAAAGATCGACTGTTGCCAGTTGGAAACGATAGTTACCATTTCCCCGATCTTGATCGAGTGCGCTCCGCCTGCGCAGGAGCGCAGGCGGAGCATTCGTTCAAAGCCAACAGGCAGCACCTGCAGACCGACGAGCAGCATGTCCCTGCTGTCGCGGTGGGGGCCATCGAAGAGCTCGATGAAAGCCTCCCCCTCGTCCATTTTCCACGTCGCGAACTGCCGCGTGGCGGAGCCTTGGTCGCTCACCTGAACGACCAAGGCCCCCGCGCCTAACGTGGAAAATGACAGGTACTGCTGCAGCCGCCGGTACAAACCGGCCTGGCCGATCGTCGACTTCAGGAACTGCCGCTGCGGCTCTGGCGCGCGGCTGTGGTAGTGATCCGCCCGGATCAGTGCTTCTACCTCTGCCGGAGACTCCTTGTTGAGCACAATGGGCGGAAGCGACACCGTGAAGTAGTAGCCACCGCACAGGGCACTTCGCGCGCGAGTTTGAAGGACTTCGCGACCGCCGATGGAGACGCCGTCTGTCGAGATGCCGATGGCGAAGAACTCATCCGGTCCGAGTTCTTGCATGAGGCACGACCGCATCAGCTTGTGGGTGAACAGCGTGACGCGTGTTTACAGAAAAACGCGGGCGCTGCTACCACGACCTCCCGAGTCTGCAACGCGAGCGAGCGGTACGAAACCTAGTGGACACCACTTTTTGTTGCGATTCGAAGCCAGGGCTGAAGAAGGATATCGCTATGGCAGAGGATCGGGGAACCTACCACAGAGACACAAGCACCGAGATTACAAAAACTTGCTGGCTGTTCTCTCAGAGTCGATTACTGCAGCGCCTTATGTTTTTCGTAAAAGAACGCGTGAGTCAAAATTTGTCGCATGTTCGTCTGGTGCGGCGCATCGCCCCTTGTGACTTTCGCGAGGCCTCTCAGCTTGTCCGCGAGACAGATTTCCGGGCGGCCTCGTGCGCGTGCATGATCCTGCAAGTTGGGCATCCACACAGGCCGATCGCGACTCCAACCTGGATGGTGTTTGAGTTAAAGTCTTCGCTTTCGTCAGACTACCGCTCAAGCAGAACCACTCTGGCTCCATCAACGGTTGATTGTCGAAGTAGAATCATCTGCTACAGACAGAGAAGCTATGGTGCGGCGCGAAGACTACAACTCATGTTCATTCACTATTTGATGGTACTCGCCACATCAAACACAGGTACCTCCTCGCAGTTGTCCTCCACCCGATGCGCAGCAATCCTTGAGCAGTTCTTTGACCTCGTGCGTGAATCTTCGGATCCCCTTCTGGGTGAGAAACTCAAAGTACATGGCGATGTATTTCGTGGTCTTCAACTCCCAGCGCTGCACCACGCGATCCGAGCCGATGATGCCGTAGACTGAGTTTTTTTGTTGATGATAAAACGCGAATGACTACTCCGAGATCCGCACGAACGCGAGAATTCTAGCAGCACTTGCACCTATAGCACCTGGACCTGTAAGCGCAAATCTTCAAACAAATTCACAGCACATCCGCGGCTGTCGCGTCGTGGCAAGTAAGTGGCATGGAAGTCGCATGCCAGTGGGATGTGAGGGCTCACCCCTTCAAAAATTCTGGACTGAGAGAAACTCCGAGATCATCGGACGTCGCAAATTTGTTAAAGATTCGTGGGGGAAAACCAATAGGAACTTTCGAAGAGTTCCTA
>RXOD01004240.1:0-25472 GCA_005223375.1 Amoebophrya sp. AT5.2
CGTCCAATACCCGCCTCCCTGCGCTGCTTCTGCGGCTCGCTTTGATAAAAAAATGAGTGAGGGCCAGCCAGCACACAAGTCGCGGAACAAGTGATAACCCGGCGCCCCCGCCGTAGCTCAACGAGCATACCCATCCTACCCACACCTGCCGGCACACGGGCACGCGCAGCGAATCAATACGAATGCCCAGGAAGGCCATCCGCGTCCCCGGGATGTACTTGCGCGGGTTCTCGATGTACTTAAACAGGTGCTTCTCGCTCCACGTGATTTCCGAGGTGCGGTTCGCGTCCGTGTACTCGAAGTCCTGCACCTGCCCAGCACGGCGGCCCAGCACTCTCCACAGACAGGGGCCTTGCTTGTTCATCCCCTCGGAGTGGATGGTGTGGCACTGCCCGCACTTCAGCTTGAAGAGCCGGGACCCGCGCTCCAGGTCGCCGTCAGGAAGGATCACATCGGGCTCGCGCCGGGGGCCCGGCGGATGGCTGGGCGTGGACGAAAGACCGAGTGAAGTAAGCCAACCCATGGATGTTCGTTGCCTACTTGTGTTTTTGAGGTAAGTATTTGGATCGATAAGTGTAAGGCGTCGTCACGTGGTCGTGAAAGATCCACTTCGGATAAGTCTACGTGGATTTCCCTTGTGCCACAGTGCTGTCGTCGTCCTACATACTACGTACTCTGAAGCTGCAGTCCAGACCTTCTTTACGCCGTCTCTACTTCTAAATGCAAGTACTTACAACGAGATGAGTTCGCACCAATGGCTCACGCGCGTTGCTCCTTTTGCCTCGTCTCGCTCCTCTCGCTCCTTATGAGATGCTTTGCGCACCATGGGCGTGTTGGCCAGAAGCTCGCAAACTCGCTCAAACAACATGCGAGCAGACGTAGTTTGGTCTCGTCCTCCATTTATTCGTAATACATTCCTGGCTGCTTCAACTTCATTTCTGTTTACCTTTGTCGGCAATCCCGTCAAGCTCGTCCGTGAGCTCGTGAGCAATGAACTCCGCTCTTCGTCTTCGTCGATCCAAAAATCCTGGAGCATGTTTTGCAAGCCTGAATCTCCTGATCCCGCTGCTGATACAACTAGTACTGAATGAGAGAGTCAGAGTTAGTACTGATGAATGAAAGAGTTATACAAACATAGATTGATAAGTACCTTGTTTCTTTAGCAAGAATCCTTTTCGTTTTCTAGCTTTTAATATGAGTAGGTGTAGGTAGTCACTGCAGCAGCTGCGATACATTTCTATTTTTGACGCTAGCGCTAAATCTTGAGCAGGAAAAGGAGCAGCTTTCTTCAACCATCGCTGTCGCTGATGAGATCGACGACCTCCGCTGCGCTTTTTTCCTGTCGCGGCTCCTTCGAAATTTCGCCCCGCTCCTCGATCGCTTCGGACGCGATCGCCGCGCGCACCTTGGTTGTCTTCCCGTCGCTGCCCTTGGCGATCATTTCCTCGATGCGTTCGTGGATGATCCGGCACCGGGTCGGCCCAGCTCGCTGCTCCTCGAAAACTTGGCAAGGAACGCGCTCCAACGCAGCAGCCCGGTTTTTGTCTTTTCTTGCTTTTGCGATGCGCAGCGCCTCCTTGAAAGCCCAAAGTCT
Source organism: Amoebophrya sp. AT5.2 (assembly GCA_005223375.1). Classification (NCBI taxonomy): domain Eukaryota; class Dinophyceae; order Syndiniales; family Amoebophryaceae; genus Amoebophrya; species Amoebophrya sp. AT5.2. The sequence goes on from RXOD01004240.1 coordinate 1,595, forward strand.
CCTGTTGTCCGCGCTGTGCAGATCGTCGCGACCGCAGCTTGTGCGCCGCTTGTGAATCTGCAGCGCCGGCACATGGAAGACCGACAAGCGGCCGGCGACGAGGTCGTCGCGCATTTTCTCGATACTCGCCGCGGTATCGCTAAAAGTCGGACTGATCTCTGCCTGGCTGAACAGCAGCTCTGAAACCGCCACCATGCGGAGCGCCGGCATCCCCTTCCTGCGCTCCATGTTGCGGCCGTAGACTGCCTTCGCTTTCATGGCGCACAGCTCGATCGGAAACAAGGCAAAAGGTGCCTGCAGCGTCGCCTTCCAGCGCAGAAGGTCCGTTTTCCCCAGCTTCTTGCTCTTCTTGGCCGCTGTGTGTTCTGCCACTATTTGCATCGCCGCTGTATAGCACAACTGTGCCGGGTTGCCGCTGCTGCTAGCCTCGGTGATCGCTTCGCGCGTCCTCACGCACAATTCGCTGAAGAATGCGCCGCCGCCTGCACGCCCCAACTGACGGAAGCGCAAGTATTCGCGCAAGATGCTAGAAATTCCATCTTTTACTTTTTTTTCCTTGATAGTCTCAGCAATGTGGTCAGCTTTTGCACCTGCTTTCCCCGCGTCTTCGTTCACGAGGTCGGGGTCTGCTTGGAGGAGGCCAGCGGCAACTTCCTTACCAGACTGGGATCCTAAAGACCCCGAGTTGGCTTGCTTCATAGCTGTCGCAGCGCGCTCATGCAAAGCCGTGCGCGCCTTCATCGCTGCCGCCGCTTTCCGCTCCTTGATGGTCGCGCGATTTTGCAAGCGGCCACGCCACACAGCTGGCAGGATTTTCGTCACGTCTTTCACCTTCGGCTTTTTCTTCGTCTTTTCGCAGTCGGTACGCGTGCAACCTCCAGCGACGAGAGATAGCTCCGCTTCCAGCAAAGACCTCACCGCGCGCGGAGATTGGTTTCCCTTGACCATGTCCAAAGCGGTGCGAGCGACGTAGGCCAACCCGATCGCGCGCGGATGGACTGGCCCTAGCCGGTCCACGACGTCAAACCAGCGGGAGGTCGCGCGGCCAGTTAATGAGGACAACGACCCGCCAGTAGACGCATAGCGGAAATACACCGCAGCCAGCATGGCTTTGTACCGTTTCCAAGTGTCGCCACTGTTGCCGTCATCGGACTCAGGCTCAAGAATTTCCGCTATTGTCCTCGCGGACATTTCGCTGTCCTCCGCGGCGTCTCCAGTTTCTTCATCGGCCTCGGGGGCGCTCGCGCCCTTGGGGGCTTTCGACGTGACGTGCTGCGCCATTTTTTTCTCGATCTGTGGCTCCCAGATTTCGTCTCGCATCGTCTTCACGGCTTCCGCTGTCGCGGCGTTGTGCTCCAACATGCTCACCAGATCGCTGTTCCAACACACCCAGTTGATGTCGCCGTCGTAGTCGCCCCCGCGAAATTCGTCGTTGCTGCCGCGGCTGCATGTTTCCGGATCTGCTGCCAAGATGAGGAGATTAGCACCACCCCCGAAGCGCCGCAGCACTTTTTCATGCGGCTCGACAAATTGGAGCAGCTGCAAGTCCGTCGGCAAGTGTGCGGGGCAAGCCCCGACCAGATTCCGGCCCTCGAGGTACCAAAACTGCCCCGCCTCGAAGAAGACGAGCTGTGCCTGACCCGCTCGCAGCGTTTGCGAGTGGTCGTACGCAACTACGAAGTAGCGCGACTGCGGCACCTGGAAGCGCGGCTTCTTTTGAAGTGCGTGGGCCTCCTGCACTTTTCGTGCCTGGTCGCTGTGCCACAAGATCGCATGGTTCGTGGTATCGAACCCGGCAAGCTGCAAACGGTCCACTAGTTCGGCTCGTCTGAGGTCGGCAGAAGGAAGAGCTGCGTCTGCTGTGGTCGCCGGGGCTGTCGTGGTCGAAGGCTTCACGAATGTCGGCAAACAACGATTGGCACAGGCGCCATCCTCTGCCGTTGCGGCCTGCCTCTGCGCCATCGCAACCTCCTTGCGCGCAAGCCTGAGATACCTGCTGTAGCCTGGCGCGAAAAGCTGCGCCAAAGGCGCCGGTTCGCCAGGGCGTGGCCTGCAGTTGCGCACGCCTGCCAGCTCGACACGATACTGGCCCCCGAGCAGACTCCACAGTGGTTTTCGCCTGCTTGTTCTGGAGCTTGTGGCTTTTTCCTTCCCGTTCCTTTCGGAATTCAACTCCTTCTCCACTTCGAGCACTGTGTCGAGACCGATCCTCACCCCGTTCGGCTTGCTCGTCGACAGGAGCAGATGACGTCCATTTCGATTCTCCTGGTGACTGGCAACTGCGTGGCGCTTCATGGCAGCCAATTTCGCCGCACTCTCGACTGGCTTCATGACCCTCAACCGCGCGACGAGCTTTTCCACCTCTTTCGGGTCGGCTCCATTAACAGAGGCCGCATTCTTCTGCTGGCGCTGCAAGTTGAAGTTCTCCTTCGCGCCAGCTGACGGTGCCCGCGCCGCAGCGGCTGCGCGACTCAGGATGCTGCCGAGGCTGGTCATATGCGCTACGCCGGTCGAAGTCGAAGTCGTGGCCCGGCTGCTGCAGCTGCTGGCGCGGGGGATTTCGGGGGCAGTCCCTGCGGACGCGGGCTCGTCTGGCTCGTCGGCTGTCAATGTCATATCCCCGAGAAAGACTGCCTCTGTTGTCTTGTCGGCCAATCTCCGCCGCTTCGGCGGCTCCTGCTGGCTGTCTTCATGATGCGCTCTTGTGCGTTTCTTTACTCTCTTCACCGCGTCATCATCTTCGCCGACCAAGCAAGCACCTGGCTGCTGCTCCCCCTTGCTGCGCTTCTCTTGTTGCAGCTTTCCAGGGCTTTGCTTCTCCCCGTCAGCGCTCCACCCATCACTTTCGGCCGCAGCAAGCTGGTCCATCCGCTCTGACATGCCCGCAACCTGGAGACGATCTTCCCAATGCTGGTCATGAATCTTGTGCAAGAGCCAGTCAAGAAATTTTTTGTGCTTCGCCACATTTTTTTGAAAGGAAACCCCGCTGCTGCTGCCGGCGCTTGCGCGAAAGAAATCGGCCGGGACAAAATCGGGCGCATGCTCTTCCGCCGGGACCGGGTCAGAAGAACTACTGCTGCTGCTGCTGCACTTCGCGGCCGCTGGATTCTTCGGCGCCGGAACAGGCTCGTTCCCGCCTACACCTACAGCTACAGGCTCCCACGAGCACAAAAACTCCAACAGCGGCACAAATTCATCATTCAGAGTCTTGTACTCGTCGCGGCTGTCTTTACTGGCCACGATCCCCTGCGGGCAGATTTCCAGTTTTTGTTGCAAAGAACAGAGCCGACTCTCGTCGCGGCTCCCCTTGGCCATGGACTCGGTAAACACGACTTGAGCGCGGTTCAAGGACACGGAGCTCGAGGTAGGAAGAGAAGTGTCCAGGAACAGCATTCCCTTATTGCAGCCTGCGCGCACTTGGATGCCCATCAAGTGGCCCTCGATTTTTTTACCATGTTGCAGCTCGAGCGAAGCGTGCACGCGGGCCATCTGCTCGATGCTAATGCGCCCGCCGCCATCGGAGAGAACGCTGTCTGTGGTGGTGATAGGAGAAGACGTCTGTCTCTGTGCTACGTACATGCGAAAGCGGTTTGCTTTGTCAGTGCCAAGATTACAACTTTGTTGCTCTTGTTGCCCTATGACATTTCCTTGCCCTACGACATTACTTCCGACGGACGCTCGCTATTTCCCGGCGACGAAGATGTCGCGATCTGTGATCGTCCTTACTCCAAGTCCAACAGACCAGCACCAGACGGAGACATCTACTACAACAACTCCGTCCACCAACAAACTACTCCTGGTGACGAGGAGGCCGGCGCCACCTCTGCGCGCACCCGCAGAGCCAGAGACGCTACCGAGAGACAGAGAGATGACTGACTCGATAGGGAGCGTTTACGTGCACGCGCGCTCAGATAGATCTTAAGCTACGCCATTAATAATAAAAGAAGTAAAACAAGCGTCTTAGACAGAGGCTTATCCTAGATGAAAACGGAGTACGAGTACTTATGAATATGTGTACGTCAGACAACGCGAACGCCTATCCCTCCGTGCGTACTATGCTATCCTATCGCAGCTATGAATGTTTTCTATGATTTTTGAGGAACCAACATTAAAGGAAAGCGCAACAGCAGGAGTAGGAGTAGGTACTACTTGTCGCTTTGCTCCGAATGTCTGGCTCGATCTTTCGCAGCTCCGGGGCCACTGCGATGGTCGGAAGAACCCGAGACGACACGAGCTGGAATCTGCTGCAGAACTTTCCGGGGAGTAGTTTCCGGATTTGCGGGTCGGCCGTCGGAAGATGCCACTCCCGATACTTCTCGGCCACTGTAAACGGATTTTCTTGCTCGTCGTCTTCCCTCCACCGGTACTCAATGTAGAGGAAGCGGTAGCTTGTAGCAAACTCGTGGTGGGGCGCGAACAGCACATAGCGACCCGCCTCGCCGCCGTCGGCGTCCAGGATCTGGATAGTGTCCGGGATCTCGTCCGTCGTTCGCAGCCGGTGTCGATAACGGGCCGGGTACTTGGGCTTCGGCGGCAGGCGGCGCTTGGACTTGACCTTTGCCAGCGCTGCAGGAGCCCTGAGCGCGGACGAGCCGGAACCAGATGCAACCATGGACGGCCCTTCATCTTCTTCGTTTCCCGCGTCGTCAGCAGCAGGCCGACAAGTAGGAGTGGGTGTAGCTGTAGGCGTGGGCGGCTTGTTGCTGCGCGACGAGCTGTTTGCGCCGCCGCCACCCCCTCCGCCTTCAGCAGCAACGGCTGCGTCCGCTCGTCCTGCTCCTGCGTCGTCGCTCTTCTCCGTCGCGAAAAGGTCATCTTCGTCGTCTTCATACAGCTGAAGACTGTCCTGCGCCTGCTGCACCACACCAACTCGATTCATCGCAGGACCCTTCTCTTTCCGTATCCTTGCCCTTGCCACCTTGACCTTCTGCGCAGACGCCTTCTCCAGCTCGTTCGCTGCTTTGGCCTCTTCCCATTCCTGCAGCCTCCGCTGGTACTCGGCAAGTTCATCCGTAAACTCCGCCCGCTCCTCCCTGATCATCGGCGGCACGCGCACCATAACGCATCGTCTCTTCTCAGCCTTCGTCTTTTCAATCAGTCGCGTTGTCAGCGTGCGGGACTTGCTCAGCGAGTACGCGAACCGCTGCGAGGAAGATCCGTAGGCCCGCGGGTCCTTGACCACGAAGATGTCTTGCTGCGCCCGTTTCTCTGCTGCTGAAAAGGCCGCATAGGAAAATGTCCTCGCGCTCGCAGTGGCGTCGGTCGCAATCTCCGATGCAAAGCCTCTGCCGCCGAGGCCATCGTCTTCGTCGGCGTCTTCGATGCCATCCGCATCCCCTTCCTCGCGGAATAGCGAAGGACCTCCAGGCTCGCCATGCCCGTCCACCAGCCGTTCGTCGATGTCCTCAAGAGTGTCTGCGAGATCGTCAAGATCGCCATCGCTGCAGGAGCTGTCGTCCGTGATGTCGGGGGCGCGGCCGCCCTCCTCATCCTGGTCCACATCACTCTGGTCGGAGTCTTCGTCTAGGCCTAGCCTTTTCCGCCGCTTGGCTGTCTTTCGAGCTCCTGAAGGGGGAGGGGCAGCAGCGGCCTTCGCCGCTGCTTTCCGCGCGCGGGCGGCGTCCTGCCGATGCATCGCTGCCGCGAGGTCCGGAAAGAATCTGGAAAGTGGTCCTCCAGGTCCACCACAGCTGCTGCTGCTACTTGAGCTTGGGACTGACGGCGAGCACAGCGCCGGAGGTGGCCGGTTTTGTGCGTGCTTGGTGAATACGCTGCGCATGGCCATCTTCCGCGCCGAAGTCGACGCCGAACCGCCGCCATCTTCCCCCAAGATGTCGCGCAGCTGCTCCCCATCTCCTCCATCGTCCCCGAATGGGTACGAGTCCACTGGCACGGCCCGTTTTGCTCCGAACAGCTTCCGCCATTCGTCCGCGAGATCCGCGTCCTGGCCTAGGCCACTTCGAAGAAGATTCACCCACGCCTTGTATGGTTTGCTAGCTGTTGTGTCTCTTCGGGAAAACGACGCAACGAACCTGCGATCTAAGAGGCTGGTCGCTCGATCACACTCGGCGCCGACACATTCGTCGCCTTCTTCGATTATCTTCGGATTGATAGAGCGGGGCGGCCGGGCGCGCGACGAGGACGACGATGAGCACGCCGATGACGACGAGCAGGACGCGCTGCAGCCCAAGCCATTGCCCTCCAAGGACGACATTGCCAGTAATGGGCTTTTGGTTTTGCTCGTGCAAGGTCAAAACCTTGATATCCGATATTGAAATACTATACGCAAATGCGACTCACATCATGCGAAACAGGTACAAATAGACTGAGTTTGAGACAGATAGTGATACTAGATCGTCGCACTTATTACCCAAAAGCTGCAGATCATCCATGATCAAGGCTCGGCCCGGCCCTCTTTTTCCAACTATAATTCCTGCTCCTGTGGCTGGGAATGGATGCAACCGCAACGTTACGAGAATCACGAAAAGTAGACGCGTGGACATAGATAGATCGGCCAAGGTCCTTGTAGGCGACTACGAACTTACCTCCGCCGACATTCATCCATTGCCTTTGTGAAGGTGAGCGAGTGCATCGCATGTAGTGCGTAGCCACCGCCACGATCTATGACTCTGTCTAACTACTATCATTCACATGACAGGAGGCACGAAAAGGTTACATCGAGCGAAGGGTGCGGCGCAGAATCATAAACGGCCAGATCATGAGCCAATGAAGAAAGAGATTGCAGCTCTGATTTCTTTGTCACACTTATAAATATTCATTTCACAGCACGGACTCGCACTCGGACGGCAGGTGTCAATTGCATCAATCTGGATCAACATCAGCAAGCGAAGCATTTTTGCATCTTCCACGACCAGCACGACGACTTATATATCCTCACGCAGAAGAGCACGTCTTTGTCAACAGCATTTCTTCTTGAGTCTCCATTTCATTCTTGTCAACACAGACGGGCGGGACTCGTAGTCCCTCGCTGTGTCTGTCAAAAAAGCTTTTACGCGACAAAGCGGAAGCCGCTGGCGAGCAACTAAATTAACAGCTGTAAAGGTAAACAAACTTCTCCTTCTCCAGCATCAAACAAACACTCATAAAGCATCGTAGTATCCTCATCATGTCTTCCATAGACCTGTGGTCATGTTCACGAAGACGGTCCCTTCTTGCCCTCATCCTTCAAAGTCGCCCGGAACTTCTCCATCATTTCCCTGGCAACCTTGTCCCTCGCGGCTTTTTTCGCCCTCGCTGTTTCCACTTCGCCACTAGTACGCGGCGGCGCACGACCTTGGTACTCCCGTCGGTGATTCTCTGCCCCCACCTCCTGCTCGTCCCCGTCATTTATTCTCTTCGTTCTGCCTGCCGCGACACGCTGGTGCGCGGGCAGCCTGCATCTGGAAACGGTTAGAGGGAGAGCGAACCCATTTCCGGTTTCATGTATGGGCCACTGGGGAGCGCCGTAGTCTACGACTACGTGATGCAATACGCGGCAGAAAAGACCGCCACGGTGTCGGCGACACCTGCACCACAAGAAGACCAAACACAACACCACGCAAGAAGATCTCTATGGAACCTGATCTACCCTACCTGCTATATATTCCTAGCGCTTCACTAACTAGTACTAGTACGTGAACGCGAAGAGGAAGACCACGACTAGCTAGTTAAATAATATCAGCCTTCAGCCGCTCCTTGTTTCGATATGTTTTGGGAAAAGAGTTGGCCCTCTCCTTAAAACGGTATCGCGCAGCTCCTTGCTATCCTGCCGCAGTTGCATGTAAAAGAATTGTAAGAATGTTTGCACGCAGCAGGTGAACTCGTACAGGCTTTTGCAATGCAGGGCCCACCCTGGCCACAAAGTCGCCACCACCGGTGTGTCCGGCCCCTGCTGCGCAGAACGACCGACGACGCTCTCGCTAGTTATTGGCCCCCCTGACGGGGGCGCGAGCTGTTCGAAGTTAAGCGCTGACCACGGACCCCCTTGTTCCCCATGCACGAGCTTGAAATGGTGCCCATCGTCTTCCGTGAGCAGGAAGTCCGAAACATCGAGACCGAAAAAAACGTCTTCGAGGATCGAGTTGAGAGCCCGTCGGAGGTTCTCTACCCCCGCAAGTTTCCCCTTGTCGTCCTTCTCCGCCTCCAGGTCCTTCTCCTTCGCTGGCTTTTTCCGCTTCTTACTGCTCTTCCTGGCCGTCGCCTCCTGGCGCCAGGCTCGCTTGCACACCTCATACAGCTTTTCCGGGCGCCGGAGGCAGTCACTGAGCCGCGTATGCGCAGTGCATAGCTTCTGCTCCTCGGCCTCGAGCTCGGCGATGACGGCGTGAAGCGCCGCTCTTCTGTCTTCGCCGCGCTTCTTCGAAGGTTCTCGCTCCCGCTCCGGCTTACATGCCTGTCGCTCCGCATTCGCAACCCGCAGCACCATGGGCGCTTCAATTACGAACTTCGCCTCATCTCCATCCCGGTCGGAGGGAGGAGCGAGGATCTCCGCAGCAGTCGGACAGAACGAGGACAATTGAGGCTCCGCTGCCGCACTCTCTGCGTCTGCATCCTTTGACGGAGCTGCGGGCCGAGAAGACGCGGCCAGAGACGAGAAAGACTCTGCGGCTGGTTGCGTTTTCGCGCGGGACGCAGCCTCGTGCGCTTCGAACGCGCTGCGCAGCTCGGCGTGGTACGACTGCGTCACGATTCGCTTCCGCAATTTGCGAAGATGCAGCTTTTCGCTTTCCGCGGTTTTTGACGCTGGCGCAAGTCCGCCGCCGCCGCTACCCGCAGTTGCTGCGTCCTCTGGAGGCATCGAAGCCGAGCAAGAGGCGCTAGCAGTTTTTTGCTTAGCGCCCTCGTGCGCAGTCCCGCCGTCTTCGTTGACCTTGACGTGGTCGCCGTCCTTACCGCTGCGGCTTTCTTCGATTTGAAGCGGCAGCCACTCGCGCTCGCCGTCGCTCCCGGGCAGCGGAAGGCTCGGAAACGAGAACGCCGGTGGAGCACTAACGGAGAAGCAGTCCGGATACGGCGTGTCTTCGTCCGAAAAATCTTCATCGAGCAAATGTTCCACATGCACATAAGTGCTGTTTGACATTCTTGACGCCTCAGCCTCATCCCCATTCGCTGGCTCTTGGGGGTGACTTCTCGCGTTCCTCGTTGACGCGGCCAATTCATCCACAACGCCCGCCGGCGGCTCTTTAAGAATTCCGACAACGTCCTCCACTTCAGCTTCATCGTCGTCGAGCGGCAACATAGGATACGCACTACTTTCCTCCACGTCCTTGCTCCCCAGCTCAGCAGAAGGAAATAACGATGCTGCTGCATTGTGGTCGTTCACTACACAGATGCACCTGCTCGCCCCCTGCTCGTCTACTCCATTCGTCGCTGCTCCTGCGGGGGAATTCGTAAACGCGTCAGGGCTGCTAGTTCTTTTGCACCTTCTGTTCTTCCTCGGCGCGGCTTCTCGCTCCGCTGTGCCCCGCTCCTTCTGCAGCTTTGGCGAGCCCGCAGCTGGACCGCTGCTGCCCAACCCCGTTTCCTCCACCGCAGGCGCGCCCGCCACAGGGGAGTCGTCAATGGGAAGACTTGGAAAAATATCGGCGTCATCAACGCACAACGCACTTTCCTCCTCGATGGGAAGATACGGAAAGAGCTCCTCGGCGTCAGATACCACATGACTCATGGTGTTCTTGTCCTCTTGCATGATGATAATGATATAGTTTGAGTAGTTAGTTTTAGATTGATTGAGTACGAATGGCTGTCGGTGCTGCGCGAATATCAATCTGAATTTCAATCTGTATCTTTCTGGTGAACTACCGTCACGCTAAATAAAAGTTGTGGTCCTTGTTACCATCAAGCGAACATTCACCTTCTTTCTGTACATGTACTTCGTCATCGTATGGCTTCACGAGTACGCGAGCACTGTATCATTGCGCGCACACTTACTTTACTTTCTTGTTACTGCAGGTGACAACCGATCCTCCAAGCAGAAACGCACGCAAACGCAATATGAAAACGAGAGGAACCAAAAAAAACACACAGTCTTCATCGTGTGGCTTTCATGGTCAGGCAGTGCGACTTATGAGACAGTCCACGTCCTCGCAAGGAAGAGTGTGTGAGGTGGGAACAACTTCTTTGATCACGCCGGGCAGCCTTCGTCGATAGATTGAAACTCGTCGTCATGATCCTTTGCCCGTCGATCTGCCGGCGCCGTTCGGCCGCCGCCGCTGCAGCGTGTCCAATCAAGTGCTAACATGTTGGCGTGGTCAACATCATGCTTCATCACCCCATTTGATTTTGCCAACGCCACCGTCTGACAGCCGTTTTCCTTCATGACCTATTCTTCGGTTGTATGTCAAGCCCCTCCAACGCTGCCTGGCGCGTCATCAACAGCACTTCTTGCTGCACCAGCTCCAGCTCCTGCAGCAGCAGCAGCTGCGCTAGTAGGATCCGACGTAGGAGTCGCGCCGGTACTCGACTGGGCATCAACCTGTGTCTCTGCTTCACCAGCGACCACGACTGTCGCCGCTTTGATGTCGCACGTCCGCTCAGCTTCCCGCTGTTTGAGGAAGGCGCGGCATTCTGCGAGTAAAAACAGTTGCAGGTCCGCATACTCCTCACTCTCGATGCTGGGGAAGTTCAGGTTGCAACTCACGTGCATCACCTTCGCGTGGTGCAGCGCGAGTTGGCTTGCGAGGTTGCCGCCCTGGCCGTCCAGAGATCCCATCAAACACGAGGACGGCTGGGGGAAGACCTCTGCTTGGATCGAGGAAGCCGCTGCCGACGTGGAGGTCCCCTCCTGCTGTGCGTTTTGTTTTTTCATTTCAACAAGAACCAACCCATCCTGCTCATTCGTCTCGTCATGCACGCTCAGTTTCGCCAGGCTGGCGCCGAGCTCCTTCTCGCAGAGCGGCGCATCGCAACCATCTGCGCCCGCTACTTTGTTCGGAAGATCATTCAGCTGCGAATTGAAATTGTAGGGCGCGAGGAGCAGCGAGCTGCTGCGCGTGCACGGCGGAGTGTTCATCGGGTGGTCGCCACCGGTGGACGAGGACGCGTGCGACAGTTTCCGGTCGAGCAGCATCACTTCCCGGGGCGGCATACCGACGTGGAGGTCCTCAAAATCCCCGACGTGCTTAACGTCGGAAATGTAGATGAAGTACGAGCCCTCCATCTCGAGAAAGTGGAACAAGACCCGCGTCTCCCCATCCGGCGCCGTGCGGCAGAAATTGTGCGGGACCAACATGGCTTCGTCTTCAAGATATGAAGTTGTGGAATGCGAATGTGGATGAATTTAAATTGGTATGGAAGTAGTGTGGAACGTATGGCCTGTTCGTCTCGTTGGCGAGCGTGAGTATGCCGATGCGCATTCAACTTTATCTTGGTAGTTGTGCCGCGACTGGTGCGCGCTGATGTAGAAGACCTAGCCCTCGTCGAAAAAAAAGTTGCACAGTCGAAGCAAGTCGATGTGTGGTGGCGCTAGCGCTGGGCAAGTCAGGGGAGCAGCTTGGCCTTCTAACTAGTATCTTCGTCCTCCAACCTAGAAAATAAAGTAGAACAACTACAACTTCCAGAGATGATCTTACTTACCCTACCTTCACCACCCTCATGATGGCCGTGCCTTCTTCGAAAACTGAAGAATGAAGGAAGATAAATATGGAATGTAATTCCGAGCTCGTGTAGCCTCAGAGTCAGACCCGCACTCGCCGCGGGCGCACCAGTTCTAGGTATGGTAAGAGGAGCAGGTCCAGCAACGAAGTCAATGATCCAAATTGCATCCAACTCCATATCGGTGTCGGATGCAAATCAATATGCACGACCACGCTGAGACTGACGCTTTTTGATCTTATCAGAATCGCAATCGCGTACTGCTACTGACGATGAAATTTTGCATTGCCATCGAGATCCGCAACAAGATCATGCCACGTATTTTTCTTAAATGGAGCGTGCGAGCTGCCTCGTGTCCGACTACATCAAGCTGAATGGAATCTGATACGGAAGAGCGCGGACTGTGTGTCGCCGTCGTCATCGTCTACGTCTTTCGTGTTCGCTTACCAACATGCTATAATTTGAAAAACTTGTCCGTCGCATTACATGAACATGAACCACCAGAATGTGCTAGGATCGATATCAATATTTTTGCAGTTTCTTTGTCGTGGATAATGAGGCGGAATCTGTTCGCGCAATATCGCATTTCTGGTTCGAAAGAAGCACATCTTCCGGGGGCGAGAGCGATAAAAAAATATGAGTCCGAGGCGTAAGCGCAGCGCCCTAGGAGGCCGTTGCTGTCGCGGCGCTACCGGCTTTTTCCTTTTCTCGCTGCCTTTCGAGTTCCGCCTGCGCCTCCGTTTTTCCGGCGTTGTAGGCCGTCATCAGTGTGCCCTTCCGCGCCAGGTGCTTCAAAGCGCACAACAGGAAGGGGACGTAGTCGTGCCTCCTCCGCGTATTCTCGCGTTTGTACTGCTCCTTCCTTTTCGTGGAGTCCCCTATCGACTTGCTCAGAGTGTCGATCTGCTCGCTCGCATCGTTCGCGAGCTTGCGGAGCTCCTCGACATCTGGCGGTGGTGCGGTTGGTGCGGTTTTGAAGAAATTCAAATTCTTTTCAAGTAGAGTTTTCTTTTCAGATACTTATATATCGGTATCAGTTTACCAACTTCTACATGAAAATGCATCAGTTGTAGCAATGTACCGTCTGGCAGTTCTTCAAAAGTCAGCACTCCGTCTGGTGCGTCGTCGTCGTCCACTTCGTCTTGGAGGAAGATGTCCTCCCCGAAGCTCACCATCTTTATGTTCGCTCGCTGTCGTTGATGGCGGAGCTTCAGAATCTGTTTTTCTACTTCGTAGGCCTCGTCGTCCACGATCGAAAGCAGGTTGAAGCGGATTTCCCCCTCGCCCTCGCTTTGGTACCTGAGCAGGGATGAAAGAGGGACATAGGGAAAACGAAATTCATCACCAGATCGACGAAGTTGTTCATGAGAACGGAGTCAAACAATATCGGATGTAGTAGACAGATAGACTTCAAAAAATGATAAATACTTCTCCATTCGCTGCTGTATTTCTGGCTTCACCGTGGCGATCCAGTTGTCGTCTCGGATAGGTCCGATTTCTATTGGGCCGTCCTGGCAGCCATCCAGCTCGTACACCTTGCCTTCGTACGGAACGTACCTGTCGTGTTTGACAACAAAAAGCGAAATTCAAAAAACGCCTGGTATCCCAGCCGCTCGAAATAAAGTCAAGAACAGAACAACGTCAATTACAATTATCGGAGGACAAACGCAGAGTACTTACTCGAGATAGGAAGCATAAGCAACAGCAAGGACGACTTCGACTTGCTTACCCGATGAAGTGGAATGCGTCGTCTTTTGGGTCCTTGTCGTCGTGGATGAAGTCGAAACTTGACTGCCTCGCAAACGAGTTGTGCACTTCTCGTATCACGTCCTGGTTCGATATCGCCAGCCCCTTCATGTGCGGATCGAAGCTGGCCGATGGAGAAAAAATTAGGATCAATTTTATTATCTTTCGATGTACAACTTCTCTACCGTCAGTGTACAAAGAAGTGAGTGCAGCGTAGGTCAATCGAAATAAAAATGAAGAGTCAAGTTCGTTGTACTTACTAAAATGAATCATTCATGCCAGAAGTAGAAGACGAAGAGTCGATTCTACAACTTGGTACCTCGCCGTGAAGGATTTGAAATCTGTGAGCTGGCTGCCGAGCTCCCTCACCTTGGCGTTCATCAGGACGGACAGTATCGCTTGCGTCGCACACGCATTCGTTATTACCTGGAAGTGGATGAAGGAAGAAATGATGTTGAAACGTAAACATTAACACTATTTGATTAAACGGAACAAGTAGCAGGCTGTTGAAGTGGCGATGACGAGGAAGAAGTTGAAGTTGCAGTAGTGGCGCCGGTATAGCTTAGTTCGCACCTGCTTCGCGAAGAAGAGCCCGTTCGGTGGGTTGCTGACGACTTGCCGTGCCTCCTGCGTTTTGCACTTGAACAGGAAGATGAGTCCGTGCGACTCCCTCGGAATCAAGTCCATGTCGATCACCTCGTCGAATTTCACGCCCTTTACCCCAACCTTTTCCACCAGCTCGGTGAAGACCCCGGGATCGCTCTCGATCAAGCACCAGTCCCCCATTTTTATTTTTTTTTTGATATGCCCAACGGGGGGTAAAAAATGAGAAGTATAAATACGCGGCGGAAGTAGCGCTGGTCCTAGTAGCACGACCAGGTGCAGCAACTGTATGTAGCTACTCCTACTCGTGATGTCGTTGTCGTGAGGGTTCTAATAAATTATATCGACGTACGTCGTCCCCAACAAACAAGGTCAAGCTCGACGTCAGGCGTCCGCGTCGGCGTACCGTGCTTCAATAATGAAAGTACACCAGTATACACTGCAAGGAAGTGTAACCTCCAGATTCACTTTTTAGATCAGAGCTTTAGTGTAAGGAATAGGAGATAAAGTAGAGACGTACCGTCACCCGTGCACGATGGTGACGAAGATGAAGCTGGAGGAGACAGTGCAGATGAACAAGGCAGCGTAGTTGTGCCTGGTCTGCTGACACATGTTGATACATGAGGTTGAGACGAGAGCATGTTCGTGGCCAAACGGGATCCGAGAAACGCGAAACGAAGAGGACGAGCAAGAATTCCAGGATTTCAGGATCGATGGCAAAGTCATTCAAAATAAATGCATCATGAAGAAAGTATGGTGCCAATTTTCGTGAACAGCGCGTACGTGTTGCACTAGGAATCCAAAGAAACCGCGAACGCGATCAGCGGAAGTACGGGCTGCTTTCTCTTACTTTCACGCAGTTAATGTTTATGGTTGCGACAGATGTATGATGCATGAGTTCTACACGACTTCTTTTCCCGCATTTTCAAGGCTCGCTGTTATGCAGCGGCACCATCATCCCTAATCTTATTCTCCCGCATCGACGCTGATGATCCAAAACTTGATGGAATGATAATCCTATTATACAGACATGATCTTCATCTTGTTCATTAGAAATTTTACTCCGTCCATCATGGTCCTGCAGCATCCTGCTCGAAGTCAGCTTTGAGATTCTGATTCCTGCATCAACGACTGTGGCGTTTGCGTGGCTTAGGTACGGTACGTATGGTGTTGGTGCGTATGCGTATCTGCGCCTATTTTTAGTACTTCGCAGACCACCATCCCGCGGCACTATTGTAGAGCTACCATGGCCATCTGAACCTGAAGGCACCAAGTAGCACTACTTTTACTTTCCGCCGTAGTTTCCGACATGCAAGATTTTCGTTGTCCCGCTTCCTCCCAGCACTTTCGCGATGCCGCCCCACAAGCTTGCCGGTCCGTCCCTCGCGCCAGCGTTCGCGCACAAAGCTCGTCTCTCCGCCATCTGCACAGCGTTTTCTCCGTCCACATCCCGCAAGCCTTTGTCTGCCCCTCTGCTGAGAAAAAATTCCGCCGCAGATCTGTGACCGTTCACCACCGCCCAGTGTAATGGGGTCCGCTTAAAGCAATCCACTGGGTCGATCGGGCAGGAGACACAGTTTGTCCCTCTACTCCACGGAACCAGGGGTTTTTTCTTTCTACTGGTCGTGGTTGATTTTGATGGGACCACGAGGACATCGTCGCACAAGAACTTGAGCACCCGGGTGGCGCAGCCAGCCCGGGCGGCCACGTGCAGGATTGTTTGGCCCTCCGCGTTTCTCCAGCTACTGGCGCGTTCGCGCGCTAGGGTGCCCTCGGGCGTGCGCCGCGACGGGGCAATGGTGGCGCCCACACCAGTTAGTTCCGACTGTAGACCGCTGACCGCCATGCGGAAGCCTTCCACGACATACGCCGCGCGTTCCACGGACGCCGGAGCCTGTTGGAGGCAGCGGACGAGAAGCGCCGTTTCGTCGAGACCTTTGAGGCGGCGGTGGAGGGAAGCTGCCGCGTTAATAAAACATCCCCCATGCTGCAGCTGCCCCGGGGAAACGGTGGCAGAGCTCTTCTTCGCGTTCTTGCTTTTCGACGTCGACGAGCCACCTCGTCCGAACGGGAACGAGGCCATTGGTGGGCCCATCAGCCCGTCCGCCGACGCTTGTGAAGAGTGCTCGAGTGCAACGGCAGTTCGCAGCACGGCCTCTACAAGACAAAAGTCCCCCAGGTCGACAATTGCCAGGGTTACCAGGTCCTTCAGGCAGTCGAAGAAAGCCTCCGGCTCTCTCCCCGCGACGAACTCGGCGATATACATGCACCCGCCCCGCACGGCTTTCTCAAGCAAAGATCGGGAATTTGAAGTTGAAGACTTCACGTCCCCGGCGTTCTTGCTGCCCGAGTAGTTGATGTGCGCCCGCGGAAAGGACTCCTCGCAGTGCTGGCATAGAAACAGCACGTACTCCTTGAGGTTGGGGCGCGTTAGCAGCTCCTTCGGCAGGAACGGGGACTTCAGCTGCGCGGCTTCGAGTGCCTTCAGTGCCGTAGGAGCAGTTCCGGTTATTTTTCCACCTTGCTGTTCGTCTACTTCTACTACTTCATCAGAAACTACATCGCCCCCTGACGCCTGTTCTCTGAAGCCGAAGGAGGCCGCAAGCTGCTGCAGCGTCGTGCACACCCGGACGGCAGAAATGGAGTCGCCACCCAGCGCGAGGAAGTCGGCAGCGGGAACCAGGTTTGGAACATCAATATCGTTTTTGGCGGACGATGTAGCTTTCTTGTCCTTGTCAATATCGGCGCCGCTCCAAATTCTTCTCTCAACCGTGACACCAATGTGTTTTTCCCACACCTCGAGGATTCGATTGGCTGCAGTGAGCACAAAGTTGGCATGGTTCAACTTCTCTACCTCCTCCGGGCTCCTCTTCTTCTCACCTTCAGCGTCATTAGCGGCGGAAATCACTAAAGTAGCCTCTGCGGCGAAGTCAGAATCGTCATCATGAATTTGTTCGTCATCTTCGGGACCGTTTTCATCAGCGTCATTCCCCGAACGGAGGTTCGAGAACCTGTCCGCCAACACCCTCCTTGCGACTTTGCCCGTGGCAGTCTTCGGGATTTCGTCCACGAGGATAAACGCCGCCGGATGCATGTTGCGCGACAGCGACTGTTCGCAGACGTACGTTCGAAAGCAAGCGGTTAGCAGCCTTTGCTCCAGCTCCCTTTTTGCCTTGATCTTCCCTTGCCCGACCTTGCGAGCAGAGACGTTTTGCCTTGGTACGCAGAACACAACCAGCTTTTTTGCCACTGCGCCGCCGAATTCCTCTTTGTCAGCATCTTCGACGACCACCGCCGCCACATCGTCAACAAGCAGCCTGCCCTCCTGGAGCAGCACCGATTCTATCTCCCCGAGCTCCACGCGTTGGCCGCGCAATTTCACCTGGTCGTCGAGCCGCCCTAACAGCCGGAGTTGTTGCGGGGGCTCGCGCGCAGGTTGGGGAGGTCCTCGGCGCGTTTCCTCGCTAGTGAGCGGCTCGTCTCGGAGCGGGAGCGCGTTTGGCTCGTGGACGAACATTCCGCCCATGATGCAAGAAGATGTGCCCAAGCTACCTACCTCGTCGGCTACGAGTGCGTTTAAGACATCCACATCTTGATCCTCTTGTTGCTCATCTTCTTGGCGAACTGTCCGACGCTCCGGCTCCGGCGGCACCAGCTCTACCAGGTCGCCCGTTCTGAACGACCACTGCTTTGCCGCTTTCCCCCCGCCCGCGGAGCTTCTTCCACCTGCGCACCGAAACGCGAACCTCTCTTTCGTCAGCTCCGGCATGTTCAGATAGCCAAGCCCGACCAACGGCCCGAAGATCACGAGTTCCTTTTCAGTGGTCGCGCTCCCCCCGGATGATTCCGCAACTACGTCTTGCGATGCCAGCAGGGTCTTTTCTCGTCCCACTGCTTCCGTTCCCGTGGTCCCTGTCGACGGGCTCAGCGGCTCCCCGAGCAGGTCACAGTTCTTAATTTCAGAGGAGGTCACGCACTTCGCGCCGGTGTCGGTGTCCGTGTCCCCCTCGGCTTTATTAAAAGCGACGACTTGATGGAAGGCCTGATAGATACAGCACTCGGTGACCCCGTACGTGTTCGCGAGCTGGCAAAAGGAGTGCGAGAAGTAACTCCGTGTGCTGGAGAACTCCTGCTGCGCGGCTGGCCTCTTCAAACGGGCTGCGTTCATCTCCTCGACCCACTTAATGTGCTCGGTCCGCATCGTTTCGCCGCCAAGTGCGACCTGCTGCCAGGCTAGCGTGCAAAATACGTCTTCACCGCGCTGCACAGGAGTTCCCCCTCCTCTTCTACCGTAGGTGTCCGACGTGGTCGGGGGAGTCTGTGTCTGCATCTTCTCCAGTAGGAGCGGTCCCTTTTCCTCCACCGCCCTGATCAATTCGCCAAACAAGGTAGGAGTGGTCAGAATGTGCGTGACGCGCGTGAGCACCGGAGCGAAGGCTTCGCAGAACGTCTCAGAAGGGCGCTCATTCGGCGCGAGGGGGGTTGCTGCTGCGCCCACCAAACCCACAAAGTCAGAAAACAGCACGAGCTCGCCGCGCGCAAAGAGCAGCGTGGCCACAATGTCCCCCAAACACGGGTCGAAGGACGGCGGACTGGCCAAAAGAACGACGCTTGTTTCGCTGATGCCGTGCTTTGTGTTCTTGGCCGCACAGTAGGCTGAGAGGTTGTGCGCGGTGCAGATGCAGCCCTTGGGGCTTCCGCTGCTGCCGGAGGTGAAAAAGATGTGCGATAGCGTGCTCTTTGGGTCGGAAGAGTAGAAGTGCGCGCTCGCCTTGGGCTTGTTGGCCTTGCTCGAGCTGTTCATCTTTTCATCCGACGTCGTGATGTCTTGTCCTTGCTGCTCCACTCGCCGCCCATTTCCAGTTTGTTCATCTCCGGCGGTGCTTGCCGACGAAGCGAAAATCGGCGTGCAGCCGGTTTTCGAACCGAACACTTCCCGGAGCATTTTTGCCACCTCTCCCTTCTGCTCCTCACTGGCCACCATCACCAGGCTCGGCGCGGATTCTCTCAGCACGATTTTCTTCCTCTCTTCCGCATCATCCGGGTTGAGCACGACCAGCACGGCTTGGTGGCACAGCGTCGCGATTACCAGTGCTGGCAGCATCCGCAGGTCCTCTTTCATGTACAAAAGCACAACGGGCTGCTTGAAGGAAGACCGCATCACACTCAGCTCGTGTTCCCATGAAGACCAACGGGTCTGCTCGTTCACCAGGGCCTCGTCCTGTGGTGCTGAGGAGGTGCTGTTGAGCGCAACTTCGAATAGCGACAGGAAGCCGCTGACCGCCTCAACAAGGAAACCATAGGTGTAGCTGACGCCGTTGTGGGTGTACGCACGTCGGCATTCAAGGCTGCTTCTCTTCGCGACCACGTCGTCCCGGAGGGATTCAAAAAGCTCGCGAAACGAATCCATATTCGTATGTTGGTTCGTCCGAGGTCGCCGCTGTGTTCACCGCTGGCGTGCCGCGCGGGACCCCGACAGACTTGATTTTTTTTTAGAGTATAGTAGCCATAGCGGAGACGGAGACGGTTCCTTCTGGAGAAAAAAGGTGCATGGCAGCACAGTCGACTCGATGTTGTCGTTGTGCTTCTTCTTGTTGGGCGTACGGGCGGTACGCGTGTCTGTGCGCGATCGTCATCGTACTCGTAGTTGCTAGAACTAGTAGCGTAGGTACGTAGGTGTCGCTGTCCTTGCCGATGACGTGACAAAATATGATATGTAAGAATCAATGAAGGCGTCGTAGATGACGCACATAAGTCGCGCCGTGGAAGTAAGTAAACGAAGGGTAGGGCCCTTCTATTCGTGCGGGGGTGACAGGGGTCCTGGTGATTCGGAAACAAAAAAGCTGGCGGCAATCCTCACGCTACATGAATCAATTACAAACATGCCATTGCGGGTCCATTCAAAAGGAAAGATTTGGCTTTTTTCATCACCACAAAAGAGTACCTCCCACGGTGACAGCACGTTGATCTTTTAGTCACGACCACGATGGATTTCTGAGCTACAGCTACCTACGTACCAGAACCAGTACCAGAGCGTGGCACGGGTACGTACTAAGGGTGGAGGCATGAAAAAATAAGAATGCATCAGTTATTATTCTGTGAACGCAATCCTCGTCCTCGCGGTCGCGCTGCTCATCGATGGGCGTGTACCTAGCGGAACATGAAGCTCAGACCTTCCTCGAGGTCAACCACAAGTCCGTCCGGATAATCGTATTACCCGATGCTGCCCCCGCAAAGACGGAGCTGCTCGCAACATCATGGCGGCCGTATTCATTCTTGCCGCGATGCTCCATATCGCACACTGCCGTTAGTTTGCATTTGGTGCATGTTCGTTTTTCGATTTCGCGATCAACGAAGGAACCACAGCAGGAACAAGCTGACAATGAATCAATTTCAATGTAAAGCAAAAGGACCAGTACTAGTATAAAAGCAGTGCATGTGCAAGGAAGGAGAAGTCGCCGAATTGCTTGTTCTTACGCCGATCTTCAGTCCTCGTCTTCGTTGTTCATCTTGCTTCTGACACCGCATGTCGTTGTCGTTCGGAAATCTAAAGTAATGGGCGGAGCGTCCAACTTTCATCCGGCGCGGCTTTGGTTACCAGAAGCACTTCGCGATCGTCCACGGGATGATGGCGAGAAATCCGAGACTCTTGTCGATGATCTTCGTGTGCTCTGTATCGGTGCGTGTTTCGACGATGAGATGGCGATGAAGGTCTAATTATTGGGTCTAACTACTTCTTGTTCCTCTGTCTTTGACGTTATCAGTGTAACACTGTGTTCTAACACGGGTACTAAGCGATTATAGCAAAAACAAAAGTGAACATCATAGCAGAGCAAAAGAAAGTAGAAGTAAATGTTCTGGCGCTGAAACTCGTGAATTCGACTAGGTACGTAGTACCGCCTCCTGGGCAGCAGCACTGGACGGGGAGTAACGCGATGTAAATTCCGCACGACAGCAGGGTGATGGCGATTCCGATCAGAAAAAACGTGATCGCGATGGACTTACAGCAGACTTTCTTGCCCATCGCCGCCCCGCCGCCGCCGCTCTTCGCCTCCTCCGAGTGCTCTCCCTCGAAAAACGCCTTTAAGCTCATCACCTGGGCGGTTACCATCTCCGTAAACAGCACTTCGTCGGGAATGTCGATCTTCTTCGGCGCACCTGCCGCGGTTGGGCTCCCAGGCTCTGCAGCGACGTCCACGTCGGTGGCTGCGCCGGCGGTCCCGGCCTCCAAATCGATCACAGGAGCGATCGAACCTGATCGATGGTGCAAGTGAAAAGAGAATGGCGGTGGTGGTGGTACTGGTGGTGGTGCAAGTGCAGCACCAGCCCCCGCCCAGCAACATACGAATACATATTATACAATGAAACAAATTAAAAAATAATAGATGAAACAGAGATCATGATCAAAATGGAGGATGACTGAAGTACGTGGAAAAGACCGCTGGGCGGCATACAACCTGTAAAGCCACAAGCTTGCATTGATTACGGTGGAGTAAGCTAAGTTAGTACTGCATTCGAATTCAAACAATATTTTTCGTACGCGTTGTACCGTCCATAGCGTCTTGAGCCGGAGCCCCGAGCGCCGGCCCCTCTTCCGTCTTGATAAGCATCGTCAGTGTGCTACTTACTTACAGCTCCTTAGATAAAGTGATTGGGTTTTGGTCACCACTCACCAGGTCCCGATCTCTGCTTTAGGCCTCCACGTCATGCATTAGCTGTTGAGGAAGTCAAGCGCAACAAAAATTTTTCTGCGCACTTCTCTTCTCCTTCTCGTCCTCTCCGCGTCTATTTCAGCTGTGGCGTTACAGCGAGACCCATTACATTTACAACTCTCTCTACTCTGTTGGGCGGACTGCTCTTCTCCTTGCGCGCAAAGCGCTCCTCAACATATCAGCATGCTCTCCCTCGTCCTCGTCCGCATTGACACACACTCCTCGGGAGAATAAAGAACTACGATTGTAGACATAGACAACTAATCGGGCCAAGTACATCCGTTCGCAGGTCGACCCCTCGATTGTTCCGACGGCGATGACATGCTAGCGATGTCGACGACAAATCAACGAACACCACCGTCGATACTTGTCAGTCTGACGCTGAATCGGACCAGCGGCAGTTGTAAAGCCAACTGGAAGCGCGAGCAATCATATCCAAGACTCTCGTCAAGTAACCAACCCAATGTCGCTGTTTAGTTTTTGGCTGCAGCTAGGGTCGACGTCGATCTGAAGATCAGGCCCGACCGTTTTCTGACGATGGTTGGTCCGTGGACGTCGCACTACCAGTCGGAAATCAAGAAGAACTCAACGCTCATATTTTTTTTCCGCCGCCCCGATGGAAATCTCCAACTCATGTTCAAGAACATCCATCGTCATCGAGCGTGAGCGATAGCAATACATATTAGGCTTAGGGTTGGTTCTACCTAGGTAGTAGATGAATGAGTGTGGTAAATAAAAGGTCGCGTGTTGTCCATCAACATCTCCATGTTCGTTGAGCTTGAATCCTGCAGCTAGAAGTCCTGCTTTCGAGAAGGATCAGCAGAAACTTCTATGATCGTCCTGTGCCCGGCGGCTATCTCTCTTTTGCTTTCCTTTGTGTCATAGTCGATTGTGCTGCTTGCTTCTGCAAAATAATGGGGATGACGTGACATGACGTTGACTCTGAAAGTATTCGCTTTCGTCCTGCTATGCTGGCCGCAGGCCGCTACATACACCTGTGCCCCATTACGATTGTACAAGTTCAAGTTCTCCTTTCATGCTCCCGTCTTGGGCAAGATTTCATCAGTCTTCGATTAGCCACAAAAAAACTCCAGCAACAGAAACAGCGACAGGACACGTATAACAGAAAGCAAGCTCCTTATGCCTACCTTGTCAGTCTAGAGCGGCTCGATACTGCTCCTGCCGAAGCAGATGAAATCGTAGAATTACAAATCAGAATCGAGCTCGATGATGCCAGCCAAGCTTCCGGCCTGTCAGCCCCTTCTCCGTGAAAAACGGGAGGGCGTGAACAAGAACAAATCGAAGTAGGCTATAGGAAGATTTGAATATGAATAAAGGCTTGTCAGGGCGCTCTGTTCATCCGTGAGAATGAGCACCAGTGGAGATGCTGGCCCTGTCGCGGTGTCGGTGCCCCAGTAAAATAGGAATGTCAATGTTGAGCGTTCAACACGGTACTTCTTTATCTTTACCTACACAACTCCTTTCCAACGCAACGAACTTCTGGCTCATTTGATCCTCCTTTCATTTCCTTTTCTTCGGGTTGATTGAAGTCTTCAGGATGACTATCTATAGTTGTCAACGTCTTGTTTCTTCTACTAGAACGGCAGTAGAGGGTCAACTTGTTTGTGGGCTAGTGGGCACGTTCGTGCTCAGCGATCTGCCGCTGGGGGACGACGTAGTCTTCATCTCCTCCTGTTGCCATCCGCCTGGCCGAGGCACCGGCGGGATTTGGGGGGCGGTCTGGCCGCTTCGGCGGGATGCTCCATGATTTGATCCCGGACTCGAGATCGGCCCACTCGTCTCGTTGCCGTTCGTCGGATGTTGCTGATTCCTCAATACGCCACGTTGCAGATTAGTAAGGTAGTCGTGACGAGGACTGGGCGTGTCGTGGTACGAGGCAGGTGTTTGTGGGTGATGTCCTCCGCTTTCTGGGGCCGGTCGGTTCGCGGAATGCGAATGGGAATGCTGGTTGTAGTAGCCATGATGACGGAGACTGCTGTCATGCCCCGCCCCGCCGCCGCCTCCTTGGCCGATGAACGCATCGTTCTTTGGGTTCTCTCCGTGGCGTCTCGTCCCATGATGATGCGGCGTTCCTCCTCCAAGACTCGATTCGAGATGATGTGAACGCAACGAGTCCTGCGCGGCCTGCTGCCGGCTGTGGTTTTCGTTTAGACGCTCGAGCTCTTCGCGGCAGAGCCTTGCCTGCGGCTTCTGGGGAGGCGCCG
>RXOD01004241.1:0-25467 GCA_005223375.1 Amoebophrya sp. AT5.2
TTGAAGAGAAGACAAGCCGATGGTTATGGGGGGGAATAAATTAGAGATAAATATATAGGATTTGATTTAAAACGATGGCGACCAGGCCCCTGAACCGGTTGACAACCTTGGATCGCATCGCTGCTAGCCTGAGAAGCAGGCACTTCCACCAAACCAAAAAAAGTAATAGTGTGGGGTGGTCCCCGTGCGGTGACGGCCTGCAGCGGCCGCGAACTCCTCCGATGTTTCCCCTTCCGGCACCGCGACGCCCGGCCCGCGTCCCACCTCCACCGGAGCGCCTGCCGCCCCGCTGCGACGCAAGTAAGCGAGCCTCCCGAAAAAAGTCCCCGATCACATGCAGGCCCACTGAGCGATCCCCGCCAAGCCGCTATCTCCTGCGCAGCCTCACCACCACCAGTGCCGCCCGCGAACGTAAGAAGTCGCGCCCTGCAGCAGAAGGACGACCTCCCAATCGCGTTCACACCGCGGCGTCCTCGTGCAAGGACCGGATCCCGGCGCCAGACTCTACATCACGGTCCGCCAAAAGGAAATGCACGCCATGCACCAACACCTTCTGCAGCCACCCGCGCAGACCACCGCCAAAAAGCCCCCGACCGCCTGCTATCCAGCCCGCGAAAATGACGGAGACGAGCACGGTTTTTGCAGGCCAGCCACAGGGGGCGGAGGATGGTGTCGAGGTGGTTTTTAAAACGTGCCAGCCACACGAGTTGAGCGACCGACGCAGCGACAGCGCAGCTCCACGAGAAGACAAGGACGGCGGGTAAGCGTCGGGGGGCTGATTTCGGTTCCGAGTTGCGGAGGCGGGGCGCGACGACGAGATCGGAGATACGGGAGGGCGGGTCGGAGCTGGATGTCGGCAGGAGAAAATGTCGCGGAGGCATCGGAGCGGCGGCGCGCGTGATGGTCTGGGTGTCGGAGAGTAGCGAACGGCCACGGCGACTCGCGTCCACAAGATCTGACACTGCGGCTTTTCCAACCGATTAGAAAACTACTAATACGCAGCGGCGGCTGCGCTGCCCTTTATAAATTAGTATACGGTCTGGGAAAGCACCTAGGTCCCACCCGCATATCACATGACCACTACCCGCGACAGATAGCCTTGCGCGCTGCAGTCCCTCCTACCCGGTCCTTCTGCTCTCGCAAAATATCGGGCGCACTCTTTTGCCGCTGCTTTTGCAGTTTCCGCCACATTGACCCGCGGGCCCTACCTTCCCCTACTCTGTGGCGACTGCGTTGCGTCTCGACACTCATCACACAGCACGGCCGCCGCGCGGCAGAGCATCCGCATCCGGGAACAGAAATCGACAACAATCACGGGGAGAGACATTCGCACACCATTCCACGAAAAACAACAACAGCCACCTGTCCGTTTCTGGGCGTTCATCTCTCTTTTCGTCCCGGTTCATCTGTCTCGCTGCCAGCATCCGCGCGCTTCTGTTCAAACACATAAAAGTCTACGTATTCCGTGCGCCCAACAGTGTCAGATCTCTAGTGGTTGTACTACTTTTATCACCCCACCTCAGCATCCCGCGTTCTGCTTCACAGCTGGCGCGCCGCCCTTTTTCAAATCGGTCACCGCGATTGCCAGCCCCTTCACGCGCTCCATGTTGAGGGGGCTGAGGACGGTCAGCTTGTCGAGCAGCTCCGAGGCGCTGGCGTGGTTACCTGGTGATGTGGACCGAAAAAATTGCGATCATGATTAAGGCGCACCCAGCACGCATTTTTAGAGGTACGGGGGGAGCTTTTCTGAAATGGTCGCAGACAGCGTTGCGACACGCAGAAGCGCCTCGCGCTGCCATAGGCGCCGGCCTTTAATTCACACAAGCAAAGTCGGTGGGTGGCTCTCCGTAGTAGTTGCAGCTACTGCGCCACAGGAATTAAACACGAAGCAAAAAACTCAGGAATTATTACCAAGCCGCACAAAGCTCTCGATGTCCACGCACGTCGTGTTGAACATTCGGTCGAAGACCACCACGCACCGCTCGTTGGCGTAAGTGTCTGGCACACAGTCCAGCTTGTTCACTCTGTCCACGAGGGTCTTCAGCGTCTTCGGCAACGTGTGGGTGGGGCGGAGCTTGGCGAGCACCTCGGCGAGGTCGTACAGCGGCTTGACCTCTGCTGGCACCGTCATCTCGGAGAGGACCGAGCCCCACGTGCCGTCACGCGTCGCCGCCTCTAGCTTCTGGATCAGGGATTCGCGCTGCTTCTTCCGCGAGTCGGAGAGCCTGGAGTGTGTGGCGATATAACGCGAGGTCGAAGCTACAAAAAAAATGTATCCGTTGCACTATCACCGATGGTAGACGTGGCACATTACCAGGCCATCTGCTTCGCGTACACTTTCGTCCCAACGAACGGCTCGACCACATCCGCCGCCTTCAGATTCAGGGCCCAGAAATCCGGCGACGCGGCCTTGGCCTCGAGGACCAGGACTTGCACCTTGTCCACGGTTTCCAAGCGGCTGCAGCCTGCCGCCAGCAGAATGCCCGCGACGCCGAGAGCCGCCTGTTTTGGATGCAGTAGTAACTTATAGTAATAGTACATAGTAGTAATAGTAGTAAGCTATAGTAATAGTAGTAATAGTTATAGTAGTATAGAAGTCAGTACTAGTAGTAAGTTACTCATCTGAATTTTAATAGATAATAGTAATAGTAGGTGCGATATTGGTGAGCGTTTAATGGTGAAAGTACCTCGTCCGTCAAGCTCTCCCAGCCGAGCAACTCCATCACGTACTGGGCCGTCACCGCATCTTTTTGCTCTGCCGTCAGCGCGACACTCACGTCGCCACCTGCCAAGCCCTTCAGCTTGTTCTTCAGGGTCTCGCCACCCTCCCGCTCCACCTCCGCGTCGATCATCTTCATGGCTTTCACGAAAGTGTCCTCGAGGGCGTTTCGCGATAAATTCGTCGCGAGCTCCTTGACCATCGTTTGCATGGCCGGCGCGCCCTTCGCCATCTCCTCCTCGAGGCGCTTCGTGGGTGGAAATTTGCCCAGGTCCTTGTTGTTCTTGTACCTGGGACGGGTGTTTTTCGCGGGTGGTTATCCCGAATCCGCGGGCGAATCATGCTAAAAAAGCGGAGAACTCCAAGTAGAACCCCAAGTGACGTCAGAGCTAGTTGCAGGAGCCACCTACGACCGGACGCCGCGGAAGTCTCTGCGTCATCATAAGAAAAAAACCCAAAAAATACATGGACTTCATGCTGTCCCAGGTGGCGTTGTTTTTGTCGAAAACCGCCTGCATGCCAGTCATTGCCAGGCACTTCAGGTCGTTCCCCCGATCTTCCATTTTTGGGCTCAGCTCCTCGTTGGCGTTGCGCTTCACCTCAACTTGGATGAACATCTTCGCCATGTTCCCTAAAAAGTTGCCGAGGCTGGCGACGGTGTCGACAACTTGGAAGATGGGCGTTGCCTTCGCCTGTGTGGTAAGTTTCGCGGGCTCTTGCTTCTCGCGATGTGCTAAGAGCTTGGCAAAAGATAGCCGCCAACCACCGGAGCCGCCTAAAAAAAAACCAATGAATCCACATCGCCACGCATGTAAAACGCGAGCGGCAAACATGACGGGCGAAGAACAATACCACGACTTTTTGCCACACGGTGTCACACTTGCACGTGATGGGGACCAGCTTCTGCAGCATCCATCCCGAAAACGAATCACTGCGCACCTTCTCGTCCGCTTCGGCGAGGAGGCCAGCACCTGGAGCGTTCGGAAAGAAACCATAACTCGCGGACACCGGCCGAACCCCTCCAAAGGGGAAGCGATCGTTGCTACCAGGGAACCAAGTCTAAAGCCGCCGGAAAGGGTGCACGGCGGTGGGCAGGTCAAACCAAAAAATGGCCCGCAGAAGCACGCGCCTCCTCGGCTGCGGCCATGCTACTACTCTTCCGCAGAGTTCGTAAAGAGTTCATGGGCGCACACCGCTTGGGCTCCCTCCAGCCAAACTTCATAGACGCCCGGCCCTAAGGATTGCGCGACACGTGCTCGCCCCCCACGCACCTACGCGCGCACGGACGGTCGCCCGCCGTTCCCTCGAAGCCCCTCACCCATGACACGGCAAAGAAAACTAAGCACCTGCATCCAATCGGTAGGGGTCGAAGGCGGGTTCGATTTTCACGTAGGACTCGACCGCCTTCGCGCTCTTCATGGAATTATAGTACTTCGTCTTGGCCAGCTCCGTCGTCATGTGATTGTTGTCGATTTTGTTCTTTTTTAGACTCGCGCCCACGACCTCATCCGTGTTCTTCCGGCTGAGCCTCTTGGCCATCTTGGACGACGACGACGACATCTTGGCGAAGTGGCTAACTGCGTGCGGCTAGCGTTGCGGCTTTTCTCTCCTGCTTAAGTGGGTGGAGCTCGAGCCACGTGATTAGAAGGCGCGCCATGTGCGATACATATGGGCCAAGCCCGTCGACAGTTCAACTTTTTTGAATTTCGTTAGGAGTGGGGTCGCAAACTTTTTCGCTTAGGTCCCCCCAGGCCTAGCCGGCTGCCCGGCTGCTCAGTCGGCTAGGTCCCCCCCCGGCCGTGCATTAGCGGCCGCCCGCTGCCGGCGGCCCGAGCTCTAGGCCCCTGCAGCGTTGTAGTAAAACGCTTGAACAGCGCCAGCCCCGCCTGGTAACTGTAAGAAAAGGCATCGCGACGCTTCGAGAAGGCGCGCCCCTTCGCATGTTCCGAAGCCTTCCGCTTTGGGCAAATTTTTGACCAAAACGAAAGGTTTTGGAACATCCAAAGGAAGCCGGGGCAAGGAATGGGCCCCGCGGGCACTAGCGGCGCACTCGGTCCGCCGTCGCGGTCCTTCGTCGCGTTGGGGTTCCCGTTGCGTGGCAGCGTCCAGAGGCCCGGACTAGGAAAAAGCCGCGGCGATTTGGCGGATGGTCCCGCCAGACCCATCAGGGGGAGCGAAATCGCGCCAAACCCCCCGCACGGGCATCCTCGTGGACCCCCTCCCAAGCAAAACACGAGGGGCCTTGCGCTGGGTCCAAATCGTTGGGGTCGACTGAATGCGCCGGGCCGTGCGCGCAAGAATTGCCGCGGCGGCAATTTATGGCGACTGGCCGCCGTCGCTCGCGAATGGCCGCCCAGGGCGAACCATGCCACGAGCCCGCCCGGGGGCTTTGGGGGGTGCCGGGACCCCCCCCACCCCCGCAAAAAATGCGGAAAAAAACCCGCCAGAAACTTTCCAGAAAGTGGCCAGAAAGTGCCCGGAAAGTGGAACAAGCAAATCGCTCACGATTTATTAGAAAAAGTTTCTGTCGACTTTCTCGGCAGTTTCTGGGCGTTTTCAAAAAATTTCTTTTGGTTGTTTTTTTGGATTTTTTGCGTAACTTTGTGCGGGCGCTCGCCCAGCCTCGGGCACGCGGCTGCGTCCCCAGACGCCACGACCTCCGCAGCGCAAGCCCGCTGCGCCGGAAAAACTACTTTCACCAGTCAACTTAACAAATAATCGCACGCGCGCACACCGGGGGAACCTGTGGAGCCCCCGGCATGTGGTTTCAACACCCGTCCAGATAATCTAAAAAGAGCCACCGCCCTGCGGTTGGCCACTACTTCGGACCAAGGGCCACGCCCGCGACGGTGCCAAGAGTTTTTTTTGCGCGCAACTTCTTCAACACTCTCCCAAGCGTCAACAAGTGCGGAACTCGAGTAGCGTTAGTTCTCACATCAGATCTGGCAGCAGGCTGTCCATGGCAATCGGCGCCGCAGGATCCTCAGCATCCGACCCCGGCTCTTCCTCGCCTTCGGACTCAATCGCATCAAGCTCCTCGCTGGGGATGTACGTCAAGACGCGCAGCTGCTCCGCCGTCAAGCTCGTCGCGGCGCGCAGCTCCTCGCGATTTTTCTGCGCCAACGTTTTGCCCCCCTCTTCATACTTCGCAAAGACTGCGCCCACCTGGTTCGCGAGCTGGGCCTTTGTGCGGTCCGCGTCGACCGGTGCTGGCGGCTGCCCTTCCGTGTACTGCTCCGCGCGCGCAATCACGAACAGCTTTTGTGTCGCCCAACACCGAAGGTACAGCTTCGCGAGGTCGTCGCCGATTTTCATGCACGACTTGCTCGTCTGCGGCTTTTGCGGCCAGTCCTTGAACAGATCCCTTCGCTGCAGTGCGCAGTAGGTGGCGCGCGCCGTCGCGGGGAGTGCGACGCGAAACCCTGTGTACGCAGCCCCAAACGCGCCGCGCGTACTCCGGGACCCCACCGGAATGATCCGACAAGTATCCTCCGTGGCCGCCGCACGCATCGCAGCGCGCGTTTTTTTGTCCCGCAAGATCTGCCCGGGCGAAACGTAGAGATTCCTGAAGAGTCCCGTTTTGCTTCCGCCAGCAAGCCCGCCCCCCTCCCCGTCCGCTGCGCCACTCGATGACGAGGCGCCGCCACCCCCTACCTTCCGGACTTTTAGCGATGGCTCCGCGCCACTGGAACTGCTCGCGGCACCGTTCGAAGGAAGCACGGGATTCGGCTGCTGCTGTTTTGGCTTCTTCGTGGGGTTCTTCACCTTGCTAACAACGCTGAACCCACCACCACCCTCCGTCGGCAGCTCCGTACGCGAGCCGAAGCTGGACTCCAGTATCCAGCGCAATGCTGCTTCGGGGTCGTCTGGAATATCCCAGACAGAGGTGCCGGAGATCGCAGCTGCTGGAACCGGTTCCGCCTGTATGTTGCTCTCCCTCGCCCCCAGCATTTCAGAATCCCATATCGGCTCGTCCTTGATGCGAATAATTTTTCCCTGCAAAGTCCCATTGAACACTTTCGCCATTTCCCCGACGTCGCTGGGAAAAACGGCCGTGGGGTCCTTAGGAAGGCCCAGCACTTTCTGCCCCGGTGGTTTTTTCGCTTCGACCCCTTCCCAGTAGAAGGGTTTGAAGGAGACGTGGGTAACGACGATCCACCGGGTTTCATCAAGCGAAAGGTACTCGCAAATTACGAGTAAGTCGACGTCCACGAGAGAATCCCGCGAACACAAGAACTCGACGTCCGCGCCGTCCTCCTCATCCTCACTTTCTTCGTCAGTGTCTTCCCCCTCCTCCTGCGCCGCCTTGAGCCTGCGGGCATACAACATTTTCTGTTTTGCCGCCACGCACACGCTCCGCGTCACTGGCGACGGCTCCTCCCGCATGATGGTGGTGCTGCTCTCGAAGCTGAACGTCACCGACCCGTCGTAAGTGCAGCGGGAGGTCCGCGCCGCCGACGCTGCCCGGAGTGTTACCGACCCCCATTTTGCCGCCACACGATCCCGCACGCCCGAGGTGAAACTTTTCACCTCCTCCAGGGTAGCCAAGTCATACCCAGGGAGAAAAACGCTCTTCGGCTTTCGTGCGGCGAAGCCAGGCAGCCTCTGCTTTGCCTGTGTCTTCGTTTCAATCGGGTACCACCCCTCCCGCCTGTAGTACGGCCTCTGGCCCTGTGTTCCGAGGTCGTTCCAGGCCGCCGTCGCAGCGGTGAAATTGCAACCCATCAGCGCCTGGCGCTCCTCCTTGAAGATATCGACGGCGCGGCGAAAGCGCTCCCGGGCGGCTTCAACGCCATCGCCCTGCTTCTCGTCGCCTTCCAGCTTCTTCTGCAGCTTTCGGTGGATCTCCTCTGCTGCTACCCAGTCGATGGCGGCTAGCTCTTGCGATATGGACGGCATCCCCCTCCACTCTCTGTTCGACCGGCGCTGCAATTTCTGGCCCCGCCCGTTCTTTCTCTCCACGTCCACGTCCTCTTCTTCAAAACTCAAGTGCACACTGCGAAAGAGGAGGAACGTCGGCACCAGGCTCGCGTCGTCGCAGTAGTCTCGCAGGTAGCGTCGCACGTTCTTCTTCGTCACTGTCGAAAGATCAGCCCGCACGACGTCGTCGTCCGGCTTCGCGAGGTCCTCCGTCAGCTTCAGCAGAAGGGCCGCAGCGTCGTCGAGGAAGGGGTCGAACTGAGAGAAATACGCCTCGACGGCGATTTCTCGCCGGATGTTTTTCCAAACGGCGGCGCACAGAGCCATCAAGCAGAACCAGACGTCGTCCGCCACGGTTCGCAAGAACTGGCCGCTGCTGGACGAAGCGCCCCAAAGCTTGAGGGGGACACTTATGATCAAGTCAAGGCTCTGCATCGACTGCTCCCACGCGTTGCGGAAGATGTCCCACTTCTGTACCGGGCGCAGTGGGGTGTCCCTCTTCTTAAGCACTTCGAAAATCAGCTTCGAGATCGGATGCTGGAGCAGGCCCATACCTAGAGAAGAGTTGCGGCGACATCACTCCCGGAGGTGGATCAAGGCCAGAGGTGGCACTACATAGAAGCCAGATGCTCAACGCGACAAAATGAAAAACAGTACCCAAAACCGTCACGCGGAACTGCAGCTCCTCACCAGTGGGGCCATACGTGATGAAGGTGCCGCATCCGATGTGAATTTTTTTTTGTTTCCGCATGTGCTCATGCATTTCCGCAAACTTCACCGTCGTCGCCCCCGAGAGATTCCCCGCGCTCATGGAGATCGACGCCCACCGATTCCATGTGAAAGGTTTGCAGCGCAGCAGCCGGCGGACCGTCCCCCAGCGACGCCGCTTCTCAACCGCACACGGAGGGTCTTTGGTGAGGAGGATGGTTATCCCGTCGGCAGTCGGCAGTATGTATTTGCACTCCTCGACCAGGTCCGGCATCAAGATCGCCACCAGTCGCTGGAAAGTCTTGTAAATTTCCGTCGCGCAAATGCCGCTGTCGAACGAAGCATATGTGGCGTGCTTCTCCTGGAGGGAATCCAGCAACTGCATCACCTCGTCTGCGTTCCACTGGTAATACCTGCACGCAAAGTAGACTCGGTCGCCCCAGTCCTTCTTCTTGATCCCCAGGTACGAAAGGAACGTCGAGCCCACGCGCTCGCCGATGTTAGCGGCGTCGTGCACTTTCGAATGCATCGGCCACACCACCACCGGCTTATCCTTAAAAAAAATGTCCAGCAGCAGCTTCGCGTTCTGGCAGGCCACGTGCTCGTCCATCGCCAACTGCAAGACGACGGGAACACCTGGCGAATTTGGGGAGATGTATCAATTCTCATCGCGAAGCGCCTCCGACCCGAGCGAACGCAATGTCGTGAAACATATAGAAAAACCAGATGAACGGCGACGGGGAAATGCTTCGGCTGACCCTACCTACGATGCCACATCGAACCAAATAAGCCATGCGATAGATGCAAAATTATAAAGATAAGTACGGGGCCCAGGCTTCGCGTCGTCCCAAAAATCCTCCAGCGGGTTCTTCTGAAGAACGTCCATCTGCAAGCCACTCAAGTCGCGCAGACACAGCTCCGCGTTCACCACTGTCTCGGCCGGATACCCCGCCTTCTGCTTCGCCGCGGAGGAGAGGTAGACAACCTCGCTGGGGATGCAAGTCGAACACCACCGATCGCTCGTCGCGTCGGTGATGTACCAGCACGTGAGATGCGAGACCCACCACTTCCCTGTTCGATCGACGACGATGTACGCGCCGGGACGGTAGACGCGCGCCCCAGCTGGAGTGGTATCGGATTCCTGGCGAATCACCATGATGCGGGAGGTCCGGGCCAGCTCGTTTGCCTGCGCTCGGGCGGCATCGACGAAGAGGGCCATGCATTTCGAGAAAGTCTGCAGCTCGTGCTTTGTTGCTGGGCGCCCTTTCTGGAGGAGGTAAGTAGTGAACGAAGTATCAGCGGCGGCGGCGAGGTCGGACGCGGAAGATGCTGGCTGCGCGCCAGGACCAGGAGGAGGCGAAGCTTCACCGGCTTCGTAGGCTGCAGCGGCGCGGTCCAGTGCCGCTAAGATCGAGTCCATACCGGCAAAGCTGCGGGCGGAGGCCGCAGCAGCAGATGCTCAAAAATTCTTAATCTATATCGCGAGACTCATGAGGCCGCCACGGTATTAATATGGGAGAGCATGAGCATGGGTGATATGAAGGCACTGAACGTGTGCCGCTTACTTGCCAGGCGCTGAACTGCGCACCACCTCTCGCCATCTCTCCGCGCCGCTTTTGGGTCACAAACACTGGCCGAGCACCGAGCGCCACGCATGTGGCCAGTCTGTTTCTCGACATAAAACGGAAAGAGATCTATTAGCGCCCCCGAGCTGGACCCGGCGCCCTTCGATGTCGACGCCGAAGCGCACCTGCTGCGTGAGGAGCTAGGGCCTAAAAGTCGCGAGTGAATGTCAGCGCTGTGCGTCTGAGTCCGTGTATGAAAAGCGGAAAGCGGTGCTGATGATACTGCTGTCTCGATTCGAGGGCGGTCTCCTCGGAAAACTTTCGCGCCCACGAATCGACCCTGCTCGAAATCACACGATTGCCGGCAAGTTTGCTAGGACGCTCTTGCCGGCGCACGCCGCGATTTCGTTCCGCAACTGCGATCACGACGCCGCCCCTGATACATTTGATTTTTCTTTTTTTTTTCATTTTCTGAACCGCTAGGCGTTAGTTTCTTCCCCCAATATTCCATCGGCTGTCTTCTCACCAAGACTGCCATGATAGATGATTCATTGAAGTACGAGGATGTATTTTTGACTCGAGCCGTGCTCCTCTTGCGATGTGCGTGTTCCACGGATTCTTGCTGTGAGTTGCCGACGTCACCCGGACCCTCCACAACTAACGAAAAGTCGAAAATTTTGGTCGACAACGCTGAGCGAGCCTGTGCTGGTGTCCGCGCGTGATTTCTTTCTCTGTCGTTGTCGTCCGTCGTCGTTTCGTTTCTTTGTAAAGTACGAAGACCAAGACGGTTGGGGTTGCTGCTTCTTCCAGCACGAGATGAAGCCTTCACGACCTCGCAGCACTTCTACTTGTCAGATACTTTAATAGGAAGAAGCAATACAGATAAACCTGGGGCCTCGACGAAGAATACAGATCACGTAGCTCTAGCTTTAGCAAAAAATGGCTCCGAGATAGTCCTTCCTTCTTGCCTGCTGCTGTTGCGTGGCCGGGTGCGACGTCTGACTGTAAGATTCGGATGCGGCACCAGAATCTGTGATGAAATACAGAGAACTCAGCACTTTCATTCGTAAGCTCGACGTCTGCTAAAAAGCACTATTACGTAGTTTGCCAAAGAAAAACCAAGTCAAAGCCGGCGTGGTCGCTACTCTGAGTATACAGACAGGAGAAATTGTTACCTTTATTCTTGAGGGAAATCGTAATCAAGGCCGCCATCTGCATCTACTTAGAACGTCAACGTACTTATTTCCAACAGCGAAAACATTTAATAACTGCCTGCGTTTTTCTGCCAAAATCAAGAAGCTGTCTATGTCTTTGAGCACTTGAGTTCTACATATTTCGTTTCAGTTTCGTCGATCAAACAATCAAACAATCAGAGAGAGAATCTCGGCCTATAACCGTATCTGTTGTAGTTGTGTTCTACTCCCAAGCTCGTCGCGGGTCCAGTTGGCGAGCCACCGTCGACGAGAATGCTTCGCGCATTTAAGAACGCCCTCTTCTCCAGTGCGGAGGACGAGGAGGAAGGACGGGCACAAAACCAACCTGCTCCTCGTCTCGCCGACGAGAGTTCAGGCCACGACCATTCCTCCAAAAGTACGACCGCTTCCTGCAATGCAGTTGAAGCTGAGGATCAAGCCGAGACTATAGAGAGGATCAAGATCAGGAAGGCTGAAAAGAACAAACGCAAGCGGCTGAAGAACAAGCGGAAGCTGCAAGTGATCCTCGAGAACAAGGCGGCAGCGGACTCGGAGACCGTGGTAAAAAACGACGACTTTGACACGCCAGTGTCATCGCCGTCCAAGGGGACCACGATGCACGCGCCGGAGACCAGCATGATGCTGATGGACCAGCTGCAGCAGATGCAGAAGCTGATCCAAACCGAGCAGGAGGGCGACCCCGTGGCCATTGCTGCAGCTGTTCTTGGCGCTGAAGTCGCGGTCGACGAGGGGGAGAAGGATCTCCGGCCGGAACCGGTCGTGACGAAAATCATTAAACACGAGTGTAGTTGTGAAGACGACGAGGACGACGACGATTCCGATTGCATCGGATTGAAGGACGAAGAGAATTGCGCGGTGATCGAGCACAACCCGTGCGTCCAGGGGAAGCTGCTGAAGCGAATGTCGCCGTGCTACAGTGCAGTTCCTCCTCCTTGTTCGGGGCCAATTCTTGCGTCCTCCTCCCCTCTGCTGCGCACGCCGCCACTCAGGACCTCAACATCGTCGAATAACTCGAACGGCGCATCTTCCAACCTCCTGAGCAGCAGTGGTAGTTCCTTCGCGTCACCCCTGCCAACGTCAACCACGACCGGTGGAGGTGGTGCCCATCAGCGGGTGCTCCGCAAGAACCCGCTGATGAGCTTGACGCCGACTTTAGCGACGGAAGTTGTGGGCAACTGCGGCGTTCGGACTCCGCCGCACAAACGCAACCTGAAGCTAGCTGGAAGTAGCGGGCACCAGTTGCATCCGCATCTCGAGAAAGTGAAAGACAAGCAGCGCCGCAGTTCTTCGAAGGGCGGAAAAGCTGGAGTTTGCAGTTCATCTTCATCTGGAGGCGTTGTCGGGGGCGGAGGCGGACGGCGGGCCCATGGCCATGGGTCAGCGAAGGGTTCTGCTACAACTTCATGCTCATCTTTGCATGTTGCGGGTGGTAGCTGCACAACCACCACTCCGCAGCCCGGTCCGTCGACGTCGTCGACCAGGCAGAAATACAAGCAGCAGCACCAGCAGCAGCAGCACTTTTATCATGACCACCCGCCGCTCCCCGCGACGAAAATGCAAAGACAGCAGCGGAACAACAAGGGCCACACGACCCACAGCTCGTGGGCGGATGTGGACGACCAACAGCATAGTGGTTATGAGTACGGCCTGACATCCTCGACCCAGCACGCGGGAAACTGCTCCACCACGGAAAGCGGGCATTCTTCCCTCGAAGGAACCCCCAATCTGGCTTCGCCCGTGGATTCCTCGTGCGAGATCGAGCCGCCTCCGTTCCCTCCTACGGCCCTATTGCGCGAAAATTTTCTGAACTGCTCGCCGAATCCGTCGTGCGGAGCGTCCTCGCTGTCCGATGTTGACGGGCCGGGGTCTCAGACCTCTGTAGATTTGGAGCAGGAGGTGGTCGAGCAGCTTCAAGTGGTGCAACTCCAGGAGGCTCACCAGGTGCAGCTCGAGCAACAGCAAAGCCAAAACGCAGTAAACCTGAAATCGGCTGCCAACCCGCACAACTCTACTGGTACTACCTCTACTTCTACCACGTCGTCCACCACCTCCGACCACGGGCAGCTGGAATGTCGGCTTGCTGCGGCGGCCGCAGCGACGGGCTCTTCGATTGTGTACGTGCCGACGACACAGTGGGTCCCAACCCTGTACGACCCAGCATCGGGCCGCTACACCGCACTTCCCGGATCTTCGGCCGCAGTTGTTCAGGGTGGACCACCCCCGGATGTGCCGTCCGCGGCTGACGTTGGTGGAAGCCACCAGGAGGACCATCAAATGCTGAAGCGCGTTGGAACTTCTGGAAGTTGCAAGAACGATGTTGAGCAGCAGTTGTACGAAATGGCCGAGGAACCAGCACAAGGCGCCGCCCAGACAGCTGTCGTGAAGATGCAGGCGCGGGTGGAGATGTTGACAGAAGAAAGCTGCCAAAATCTGCCACAAGGAAAGGCGAGCTCCACCGCCTCTCCCGAGCTGCACGGCGGGAATGCGGACCTTCTGAACCTGCGGAACTTGTCTTCCGGTTCGAACACATCTTCGCCCTTGCTTTGCGACACGACCGATGTCGTGGCAGCTCCCGACAGGGATACTAGCTGCAGCGACAGCCTCCACAGTGCGAAACTCGAGTCCCAAGTCGAATACGCTATGGTCACGGACCAGTTCTGGGCCGGAAACAACTGCTGGCTCGAGGAGCAAGAGCAGGCAGGAGCGGGAGGCGGGGCGGATGTGGAGCAACACCAACAGCAACTGCAACAGGTTGCGGGGGCGTACAATCCGTCGACAGCAGGACTCGGACAGCTGGGGCTCGAGGAATACGCCGCTGCGACGGCGGCGGCGTTCTGGGCCGGCGCGGCTGCAGCGAGCACAGCGGCCGCAGCGGCCGAAAATGCGGCCGCGTGGGTCTCCGCGTGCGGAGCGGGTGGGGGAGGCCTGGGGGCCGCGGACAGCGGGAACGCCCATAACTACTTCGAGTATCTGAATTCGACGTGCGGGGGAGATTTCCACCACCTGCAGATGGGCGGACAGGGACAGGAGCATGGTGTTTATCAACATCATCACTCTGCGCAATTTTACGGTGGAGCCCCATCGGGATCTTGTACCGGGCACAACCTGCAGCGAGGAAAATCAAACAATTTTTACGGGGCCAATCTTCAAGCGGGGGGCCATGGTGGCGGCAAAGATCGGCGCCGCTCGCACGCCAAGGACAAGCACAGACGGTCGCTCCCTGGGACGATTGGAATTGCGGGCGGTGGCATAGTCGGCGCGGGGGGCGGAAAAGCTGCGTCCAAAAAGGCGGCTGATGCAAAAAGCAAGAGTTGCTCGGGAGCTGGAAAGGCTGCTGTGCTCGGAGGGAAGGGCGGACTCACCTTGCACGGAAGCGAAACGGCATTCGGATCCGCGGCTCCACTACCTGTACCGCCGCCTGCCAAAGCAGGCGAGAACGAAAACCAACCTCAAAACGAGGAAGTAATTTCCACGACTCCGCTCTCGAAGGTGACGCCCATCGCGGATGCAGCATCAGAAGATGCAAAAGCAGCTGGTGTGAGCTACATGATGATGCCTACGCCTGCATTCGCTGGCCAAGCGGTGGCGAAATGCAGGAACCGATTGGGGGACGAGGGACACGACGACCCCCTCGAGTGCACTCCCTGGTTGGATTCGCCGCCACTGTCGAAACCAAGCACGCCGGAAGACGAACTGCTGCAGCAGGGGGTCGTGGTGGAGAACAAATCTTGCCAAAAACCGCGAGACATGGCTGCGTCGCTCGACCTTGTTTCGTCGGCCGGTGTGGAGCTATCACAGTCGACGGCTGCCGACCCCTCTCCTCCTGCGCATCCATTTCAATCCTCACCGCCGTGTGCGCCGCCGCTGCCGCCCCTTCTCGCGGCCGCACACGTCGGGGACGAGGCGGCTCCCGCACCGCTTGCCACTTCGCCTCCGAATGCTCCTTGCAGCACGCCCCCGAAGGTGTCGTCCCAGAAGATGTTGAAGCCAACAGTGCCACCACACATCAACAGCCATCAGCACTACCATCACTCGCAATCTGAGTCTTGGCGCAAGCTCGTGACTAGTCTCCGCGAAAACGTCGAGAACCACGACCTGATTTGCTCGTTCTTCGACCAGTACGTTACGGAACAGATGGAAACGGATCCAGCCAACTGCAAAAATCAATCTGGTGAACAAGTTCAAGGCCCAGAGCCTCTGCACGTGGTCCAGAACGTGGAATACCTGCTGCAGATCTGCGCGGAGTGCCGCCAGCTGAAACTGGCGGAGAGGTTCTGGGGCCGAGTGAAGGATCTACTGCCCAGTGTCGTCTACCAGATGATGCAGGTATACGCCAGCGCGCACATGTACCGGGAGGCCTGCGCACTCTTCTTCGGGAGGCATCAAGGTAATTCATGGGTATCGATGTTGGTCCTCCACCTCCTCCTCGTCCTTGCGGCCCCGGCCACGTTTTTAAACTATAATTGTTTGAATTTGATGATCTTCATTCATTCTGTTGAAAAGTTCTTGCTCTTGCTTCTTCACAGGTGGATCGATCGCGGATTATGCTTATGCTGCTGAAATTCTATCGCTCTATTCGGATCTACTTACATCTATCATGAAAATCAGAGTTCGTCCCGACGGCTCCCAACGGCGGCACGCTGGGGTGCGTGCTGAAGTGCTGCGTGGAGCTGGAGAAGTACGAGGTGGCCGAGGCATTGTTCAAGACTTCGGCAGTGAAGGAGCTGGAGCTGAAGGACTTTATGAGCATGATCCGCGGCTTCGGCCGCCAGGGCAAGTTCGACAAGGCGAAATCGGTCGTGCAACTCCTCGTGCAAAGGGAAGCGGAGTGCGCAGCTGATGTTTCTTCATCTCGTGGTCCTGCTGGTGCTGGAGCTCCTCCTGGGGAAAAAATAGAAACGGCACTATCCGGGGAGGTCGTGATGTCCTCTTCGCAGAACAACATCGATCATCACGTGGAGCCGGAGAAGGACGGGGAAGCATCCAATTCCTCCTCCGGCAGCACCACGGTGGGCAGCGAAAATGGAGGCATTTTGGGCTGCTCGGCCGGAACTTCCGTTCCGCCGGCTCCTTCTCGGCCTGCGCCAGGAGCTGCCGGCGGTGCGGTCGGGAAGACGTTGATTCGTCCTGCGTACAACGCGCTGCTGGACACGATCGTGTCTTCCGAGCAGGGCGCTCCTGCCTTTCGTCGCGAGCTCGCGAAGGAGGTTCTGACGGAGATGGAGGCGCTTGACCTGTGCGATTCCGTCACATACAACACGTACCTGAAGGCGTTCTGCAACAACCTGGGCGACGCCTTCACCTGCCTGAACGAGCTGACGTCCAAGTCCGCGTTCACTCCCGACCGGGTGTCGTACAACTCGATCCTCAACCTAGCGGTCTCGATCGGCGACGCGAAGCAGGCGTGGCGCATCATCAACGAGGGGCTGTGCGGACACCGCTACCCCATCGACCACTACACGGTCACGATCATGCTCAAAACGGTGCGAGTACAAAACAGCAACCACGTGAACCAGTGGGTCGCGAGAAACAACCGCGCAGCCTTCAAGCTACTGGACCGCATTTGGATCGGCCAGGACGAGTTCTTGCTGAAAACTGCGATCGACAGCTGCATCCGAGGCAAAGAATACACAAGACTGCGTACCCATATTTGTTGTACCCTTGATGAAGATAGTCTTGCTGACTCGTCTCATTTGGTCGTGGTGGTTTCGCTTTCCTGGTGCTAAACACAGAGGTCGCTCGACCGATCGTACGATCTTCATGCGCAGGCTAGTACTTGAGACAGATCGATGAAACACACTACTGTTCAACAAACTACTGTTGAGTGCAAAGAAACAAAAAACGCCGGAAAGATATCCGTGTAGCCGTCACGCATGACAAGAATTCGCCATCTTCAACAACCCATACCCAATCGATCCAGGTCGAATTCTCGAGTGCAACGAGATCAAGTACCCGAATGTGCCCACTTACGGCTCCCTCCTGAAGGGGTGGGGCATCCTCCGCGACGTCCGCCAGGTGATGGCGTTGTGGCACGAGATGGCGGACACGTGCGGCCTCACGCCCGACGAGATCACGCTCGGTTGTATGATCGACGCCTGCGTGTCGAACGGCGAGGTAAACTACGCACTCGAGCTGTTCAACGACTACAAGAAGATGCTGGTGCCCAACCCAATCATGTACTCCACCTTGCTCAAGGGATTCGCGCTCGAAAGGAGGGCGAGGGACGCGCTGCAATTCGTCCGGGAAAACAACGTAATTTTAACTAATGGAAATGGTTGCTTGTGCTATTTCCTTATCTTGTTTTGGGTTCTCGTCTTGATCTGGTGCAGCACACGGACCACACGCATTCTGTGGCGGTCAGAAAACCTCTATCGGTTTCTCATCGTACATTCTCATCATACATTCCAGCGTTCGATTGAATACAGGTCCTGATGAACGAGGTTTCGTACAATACGCTGATCGACGCTTGCTGCCGTGACAAGGACGTCTCCCTCATGCAAGACGCCGAGAAGCTGATCCAGGAAATTAAGAAGGGACCAGGTGGTAAGTGAAAGTGAGCAGTTGGCAAACTCAGTATGTTGAGGCAATGAATCGACGACGACGCGGTTCGTTCCCCACTTGAGTGGCGAGTCCTTATCAAGGCGCTCTGAAGTCTGCCCGGCGCGTAGGGGTCTGGGGCGGTTTCAGAGCTGCCCCATTCGATGGGGGCGGGTAGGGCTGACAGAGAAGTGAGCCATCGGGAGGAAAAGGAAGGCCATCAAAAGCCAGCAGCTAGAATGGTCCTACCAGAGCATGAGACAGGCCAAAAGGAAGCACCTTTATTTAGAGAAGTGGCGTTCTATTTTTAGCTGTAGGCTTCGATGGTGGTGCAGCGGTGCCAGGCCCCCTGCCGACTGCGTAAAGCCGCTTTTTACCATCTGGCCCCGACAAAAAGATGCTGTCAAAGCACCTAAAGCTCGACATCATCACGTTCGGCACGTTGATCAAGGGCTACATGTCGCACGGGCTTGTGGACCACGGCATTTCGATCTACCGGAAACACTTCTGGACGTCGGAAAGCGCAACTCAAGCTCAAGGCGCAACAAGTGCAAGTCCAAGTGATCTTCCTCAACTTCTGAAACCGAACGAGGTGATTTTCAACACGTTGCTGGACGGCTGCGTGAAGAACAACCGCTGCGACCAAGCGCTACAGCTCTTCAACGAAATCACCAATCCGGAGGGAGGACGAGGAGGTACATCGCTTCATATCGAGGCTCATCATTCATAATCATTCTCCGCAGGCAGAGGCACCACAGGTCGAGGTCCCAGCCATGATGCGCCCTGCTCCTCGAATTTTTTGCGGAATAGCAATGTAGGTTCTACTCTGGGTGTTGTACTCGTATCGTTACGCGTCTCTTCTACCTCTGCAGCAACGAACTGCTATCGATGCCTCCTTATCGAGTCTTCGTCAATCGGATCCCGGCTTTTTTAGGTACAACTGGGCCTCCCGGCGCAGCGGGAGC
Source organism: Amoebophrya sp. AT5.2 (assembly GCA_005223375.1). NCBI lineage: Eukaryota > Dinophyceae > Syndiniales > Amoebophryaceae > Amoebophrya > Amoebophrya sp. AT5.2. Next base: position 18,629 of record RXOD01004241.1, read on the forward strand.
AGCCGCACCAGCACCAGCACCAACCAATACCAAGACTTCTTCCTCTTCTCGGCTGACCACCAAATTCTTTACGCCGTCGCATTTTACGCTGACGATCTGCATCAAGATGTATGGGCGGCTGGAGATGGTGGACGACGCCCTGCAGCTCGTGCACGACTGGCCTATCCTGTACGGCATCACGCTGAACAACCACGTGTTCACGTGCTTATTGTCGGCCCTGCTGTCGAATCACTACTACAAGGACGCGCTGGAGATCCCGGCCCTGATGCGCCAGGCGGAGGTGCAGCCGGACGCGCGGACGTACGGAACCCTGGCGCTGGGGCTGCTGCGGTACGCGCACACTGAAATGAAAAAGTCCTCTTCGTCGCCAAACTCCTCGTGGTCGTCCCTGAAGAGCATCACGTCCTCGCCGCCCCTATCCCTCGGCTCGTCTCCAGAGAAAACCGAAGCTTCCCTTGGGGCGGAGGCCGAGCATCATGGTGTAGTCGTTGGTGGAGATGAAAATAATACCTCTTGTTGTCCAGCACCGGCGGTGCAGGGGGGAGGTAAGGCTGGGGTCCTCGTCGAGGAAAGCGAATGCGAAAGGGATGAAGAAAGCGGTGCACAACTACTCGAAAATCGCGAGCGGGGCGAAGCAGACCGCCCCAGCGACCAAACCACCAGTACAGCAGCAAGCCGGTGTTCTGCTGATTGGGTGACTGCGGCGGTCCGGCAAGTGGTCGTGAATGCGTTTAAGGAGGGCGTCGGCGTCGAATTCGAGACGCTGCACCGCATCTGCAAGCAGGATGGCTCGCTCTACGGTGAAGTCGCGAAAATTGCCCGGGAGCAGCGGATGTCGCCCGAGGCGAAAGCCGTCGTGGACAAACTCGGGGGGATTCTGTACCGCCAGAGAGGCGTTGGAGCGGGTGCCAATCCCTGCTCTGGAGGTGGGTATGATGCCGCGTATAAATATCCTCCGTACAACAACGACGCGGGCTCTAGTTGTACCAAGAGTGGTGCCCAAGCTCACCACCTGAACAAGACGCGATCGGCGCCGCTTGCGGAACAGCACAGCAGCTGCAAGGCCAAGGGCGCGAAGTCCTCTGGCATGATGAAGAAGTATCACCCGATCTACGGGACAGCCGGTGGAGCAGCGTCGACGTCGTACTGCAACAATCAGAGCTACAAAAATCATGGAAAGGGTAGTTGCAACCCGAAAAACTCCCAAAGGGACTACAGCTCTTACAGTCAACATCCGCATCCACCTCAACCTCATCTCAGCGGCCACCACGCGACGTACTATCAAGAGAGTCATCAGTTGTACTACCAGAGCTACCGAATGGGAACAATGATGGGCTGGTGAGAGGAAGCGGGAGGCGCGACGTGGTTTTCTCGATGAATACAGATTGTTCGATTGATCGGATGGTAGCCGTACCAGGTAGCGCAGACGATGCTTTAGTTACGCCTATACATAGATTAGAAGATACACTCTCGTAAGTACTCGTCTCCACCTGTAGTATGGAAGCCTGATCGATGTAAAAGTACTATACCAAAGCCACACTTACTTAATAACTTTTTTGTCCGCGAAACGCAACCAATTTTGAGAAGACCTGCGAAAGGCAAAACAAGACTTCGGTTCTGCAGCACTGTCGTCCTACGTCGAGAAGATGCCCCAGAAGATTGAAGATAAACGTCTGCTGGATATTGAAATTGAAATTGATATTCATTCACAGACTTGTACAGCATAGTGCGCGTTTCCTTTACTTCTTAGGTTGAGTACGAGTTTCACATGATTATACTACTTTCTTTACTTTTTATACGACCACGACGACTACTTAAACGAAGAGATACTCCTTTGAATCCTTAACCGAGAAGCTGTTACCGCTCTCCGAGGCGATGACAGCAGGTCGGCATCCTCTACGAGACTTGCACTCTTTTACTTCTAGAGAAAATCATTGTCAGTGAATGAGAAATGTACCTACAACTGCATGCTCAAGCAATCAGGAGCGTCGTCGTGCGTCCTTTCTATGCGGCCTCTAAGCGGGGTTTTCAAAGTCCCGGAGCGTAAACATAAACAACATCAACAAGAACTCACCTGCCAAAGAATATGGACCTTCTTCATTCTACTTCTAGTAGCGGCTTCAAGAACGAGGATGACGATGATGTTGATGATTGAACAGCCGGAAAATAAAGGTGTCACTGTCAGTGTCACAGCGTGCTTCGCGTTCTCTGCGTGCTTCTCTGTCCGGAGAAAGCAGGCCTTTGGCCCAACTGTAAAGCCAGACGAAGCTGTACTTTCTTGTTGACGTGACAAACACGACAGAATCGCGCTTGAGTGTCGCTGTTGGAGAAGGATGCTTGCGATTGGACTGCAAGGGGTTTTTTGTGGCTCACTGAAAAGCCGACGAAATGCATGCTCTTGCGTCCAGCACTTTTTCAGGCTGACGAAGGGGCGCTGTAATCAAGTACTTGAGTACAGACCACGCGTCGCACTCCCACCGCTTCGGTTTCTGTTTAGTTGAGGCTCTTCATACCTCTATTAGCTTAAGAATCGGCAAGAAGTAAGCGTACAACTACAAGCATCCGCGGCGGCCCCTTTCTCTGAAGGTTCAACAGAAACCTGCTACCACAATCGAAGTAGGACGTACAGAGAAAGAAATAGCTGAAAATAAAGGGGTCAGCAAGAATAAGACTAAGAAGATGCCGTCTGTGTTTCGAGCTTCTCGCACTCCACCGCTCCCTCCTGACTTCGATCCTTGCAACCGCGAACAAACGAAGAAGCTGCACTACGACGCATGGACGACGTACGATGGCTTCCGAGTGCCAGCTGGCCTGGCCCACGATCCGCGGGTCATCTCGATCCCCGGGCAGGTGCCGTTGGCAGTGCCACCTGTTGTAGTTGAAGAAGTTGTACTAGGCAACAGGACGAGCCTTCGCACAACTTCGCGGCCAATGTCTACGATCCTGGAACCTTCGCAGTCAACCGGTGTACGAGGACTCACTACAACATTACAACGCCAGGCTTCGTGTAATGTGGCTGCGTCTGTTGAGCGACTGGCTGCGCGAGAAGCCTCTTGTGGGGGAGAGGAGCACGAGCAGCAGGTCCCAACTACAGCGACAAGAACAAGAAGACCGACCTCGAAAGTGACGACATCGAGGGCGCAAGAAAATGAAGCCGCTGATGTCCTCGGCACTTTCGAGCAGGAGTCGGCGCCGGCCTACGAAGGTGAAGCACAGGGCGGACCACAAGCTCCTGCAGTCGTTCCGAGCACCCACATCGACACGCCAGCACAGGAGGTTCTCGCGTCCTGCCCTGAAGAGGTAGAGGTCAACATCGGCTACGATCCTCCAGCGCAGCCGCTTCAAGACCTTCTGGCGCAGCGAACCACTACGATCGGCATGACGATGAATGCAGCTGCTGGTAATAATCACGCAACAAGGTGTCTTGATTTTCAACATCCGCATGATCGGTCGACCACGACTCGCTTGTTTGCGTACCCATCTATCTACCCAACGAACTCCCGGACCCAACCTGCTTTCGCGCGCAACCCGTTCGAGTCCGTCTACCTGGTGCCCCCACGTTTGGGCGCGGCAGCTCCCATCATCAGTCCCGCAATTACGCTTGGCCACCGAAACCGCTCCCGGGACCTGTCCGCAGTGTCCTTCGTTTCAGAACACGTAGGAGATGACCACACGAGCATTCATGGAATCTTTAACGAGACGACGATGTCGAGCTGCGCAGCAGTGAACAAAAGCGTCTCGAACGAGGCAGCTGGCGTGTCCGTGTCCGGGGCGGTGTCATTAACCTCCGGCGTCTCGCGGACCACGAGCAAGCGGAAGGATTCGCAGCCAACCTCGAGCTGCAGCACGTTTTCCTTTGCGTCGGCGAAGGTCGTGCCAAAATCGGGCTGTGATGTCAATGTGGCTGTGGGGTTATCTGGAGCTGCGAACAACGAAAAGACTGAAGGAGCGGGACTTGTTGCGGATGGACCAGAATCCCCCGTGGCCGTAGCTGCGGCAGCAGCGGTCGCAAACGTGGGTTGCGAAAATGTGATTGCCGGAGAGGCAGGTACCATCGCGGACCGAATTCAGTTTTTCCAGCAGCTTGCTTCTTCGAATCCGAACTTGGCAGGAGAAAAACAAGTTCCGGCCGCGGAGATGACAACAACCGAAGCCGCGACTTGCCCCGCGGCGACGGTTAAGGGCAATGGCACTAAAGACCATTTCGTGCCCATTTCCGAAGCGACGACCGCATGCACCTCTGCTCGGAGTCCTCATCTTTCCAGTATCGCATCCTCCCGGTTGTACGGCGGTCTGCACAGTGGAATAACGACTAGCATTCTGTCCGAGGTTGAGCCTTCGCAGCTTCTCTCGGGCGGAGGAGGATCGATTTATCCGATCATGACCAGCAACCAGCAAGTAGATGAGCAGCAAGATGAGCACGAGCACGGGGCAGCACGCGTAGGCAGCGGCTCAGGGTCGCCATGCTCCGCAGGGGATCACGAGGACCAGTTCGACGCTGACGCTGAGCCTTCTTCTCTACAGCTTTCATCTGCACCACCGCTCTCCGCGCGGCAACCTACGGCGGCGCGGCCCACGAGGACAGTTTCGGTAAAAATCAATGACTTCAGAAAGGAGCTGCAGAGGGTGAAGGACATTGTGAAAGCGGGAGCGGCAAGCCCAGCTAAGAATAGCGCGTCGACGTCGGAGAAGGTGGAAAACCTAACCACGACGACGCCTCCTCCTGATTATGTCAACTACAACGGCGGGCTGAAAAGTAGCGCTAGTAGCGACGGCGCCGCTGCGAATTCAGGTTTGCGCGATCTTAACACTTCCTCCAACTCCAGCGGGCTGGACAACTCTCTGTCGGAGGGGAACATCTCCGGCCAGTCGGAGCTCGTCCTCGTTTCCATGAACGACGCGCGCTCCTTGTTCTCGAAAAACGCGACTTTTAAGCAGCCAAGCACGTCGCACCGGCTCATGAGGCTCAGCCAGGAAGCTGGCTGTAGTTCTAGTTACGGTGCGGGAACAGTATCCGTGGTGAGTGAAATAAGTCAAGTAAGCGTCCGTGGTCTTGCAGGTGTCAATTACGAAGTAGACGAACAATCCCAACTTCCAGCGGAAGGAGCCGATCTTCAAAACGAAAACCAGAAGAAGCACGGGGGGAGGAGCGGGCGCAGCTTCAACTTCTTCGCAGATCGACCGCAGCGCGCCGCCCTCTCCGGGGTGCGGGCGGGCACGGCGGAGGCAGACGCTGAGGATGCGTACCGAGACGCGTATCTCCGCTGCACGAAGCAGCTTTCGCAGGCGTCGTCGTTTGGGGACGTTCGTCAAGCAGAAGCAAAGCCGCACCCCGCCGCAGAAGTTGCGGAAGATGTTGAACAAGCGCCGGAGCAATTCAGCGCCGTTGAAGCCGCCTTTGGAGCAAACGGAAACGCCTACGGGTTGGAGGAAGAGAAGCCTTTTGAAGATGTGGACGGCAATCCCGATGGGGCTCCTGAAAGTACGGATTCCTTCCGCGACCGCGACCCTTTGTTTGAGCATCATGGTGGTGGTCCCGGCCGCGGTCGTGGAACTGGAAGGAAGCGGTCATCCGATCAGTTCTACGCGGCGATATCATCAACGACGAAAGGGAAGACGAGCAGCGTTTCGAATCGTTCTGCGTCTCCGGCAGCGAGTACGCCATTGTCGGTAACGTCGGGATTGTCCCAAGTCTATTGCGGGACCTCCAGGTAGTAACGCGGGCGGTTTGGAGCAAGGTCGGCAGACGATTGACACTCATCTTGCGCCCTCCCTAAAGCTGACAACCAATCGCCAACCTGGTCGCCCTCTTTTTCCCTGCTTTTACTTAGGTCCTCCCAGCAACATCTTGTTTCTATCACTATTCAAAAGTCAGTGTAACAAGTAGTCAGTGGCTTTCCCCTAGCTACAGCAGGAGATGGGGGCCATTTCCCTCTACCTTCCCACCCATGGCTCATCGATCTCGCGCCGAGCGGTCCCGAGCGCCTTAACCCCTTAACGCACTCGCCACCTAGGGCAATCCGCAACCCAATTGGGGGCCCATTGCGAATGCAAACTACTTACCTAGTTACCACCTGGTCCGGTCATAAAGTCCTCCCCGGAATGAGCACCTACTACGACGCCTTCCGAACCACGAGGATGTTTTGATCACCTCGTCCACGTCCCACGCAACGTTGTTACAATGTACGAGGAAAAATTTTTTCAGTTTTGATGCGGAAGTGGTCGCAATCTGCTTCTGCTTCTGCTGCCCACGTCGGACGCGATAGCTGACAAGCAAAACAAGGTTTTTGGTAAAACTTATCCATTGATCATTCACTGGCAGAACTTTTTGAAGTCGCAACAGTTGCTTGTGTAGGAATTTTTTTGATGATCGATCATGCGTTTGTTTCAGCTGGCGGCGCGATGGGTGGATTAGAGAAACGAAAATGCACTACCTCGATCGCGTCGAGATCGAGAAGTGAAACGAACCAATAAATAGCAGGAGTGAACTGACCAGCCTTGTCGGCGTTTCAAGGAAACAAATTGAAAGAACACTTGGCAGCTGTGCCCCGCCTTACGGTTACGTCGCTGCCGCGACCTTTTTTGAAGGCGCGAGACCCCAAAAGTTTGAAAAATATCGATCAGATGAGTAAACAACGACATAGATCCTCGGTAAGGGAACTGCGTTAAGATGCTACTAAAAATCTTTTCGTATGTGAATGAGGGTTGGACTCCTCATACCGTCCCTGTCCTGGCCGCTACTAGGCCCATCCCTCAATCGCGCCAATTGAGGGCCGCCTTCGCCGACCCTCGTCCTCAAATGGACTACTACGAGGGAGCGAATGCGAGGCCGCTTTCGC
>RXOD01004242.1:0-25418 GCA_005223375.1 Amoebophrya sp. AT5.2
GCCGACAGCATGCTACTGCAGCGCCAGCTGCTTTGTCATGCCACTCAGCTATTGCTTCTGACAGAAGCGAGAGTTGGTCGCAAGGTGGTCGAAGGGAATGGCGCCCGATCTTGTTAATGAATTGGTGGTCGAGCTCGAGCTCGACGCGAGACAGCGGCGCTCAACAAAGTAGTAGCGAAAACGTTTATGATGGATCAGAAGTCCGAGTCCCGCGATTTTTACCAGCGAGCACTACGACGACAGCTAGGGCCGAATCTGCGCACTTGCGCACGCGACCGACCAGAAGATCCAGAAGACCTATATTATGAGCAACGGCAACATGTTGACGTAGATGAAGAAGGAATAGGAATAGACGGACGATTATAAATCTCTTTTTTTTCTTTGACGAGGGAGACGATTTTTTATTTGTCGCGCGGGGACAGATCAGGATAGATAATGTTAATGTGCCCTACGTCGCGGTAAGAAAAAGAAGTACTTGATGTACCTCGCCCCTCGCCGCGTATAGTTAGATGCACGCGGCACGACACGGCCCACCAGACGCTGGAGCCGCCCGGATTGGGAAAACTATTGATTGACTCAGACGGCAATAGGCGGTACCTCTCCCAACGGGGTGACGGCACCATGATTGATTGATTGCTGTACGACTTGAGTGTTCCTGTTCGCCATGCGAAGGATCTGAAGTTGAAGCAGTGTCGTGCAGGGGACAAACCTGCTCTGCTTCGCCTAGACCCGAAATTCTCGTCGTGGTCGTCGTTCGGACGTGGAAAAAATGCATTCCCATTCTGGATGATCCCTCCGGGGCTCGTCATCGGACTTGGACACCTCCGTGAGAAAAGAGCCACCCGGACACGACCGCGTTCTTACGCTACTCCGGCCGCGCGTGTTCGAATCTGATCGTGACGTGAAGACAACGAAAGCCGGCGCGTTCCTGATCAATCTTCTCTCGCAGGATATTATTGACGTGGTCACCACTTCTCTTCAATGAATGCTCAATCGTGCTGCTCGTGCTTTCCAACGTGATCCTCGAGATGCGTACAAATACAAAACATTCGAGAATACAAAAAAACTCCGCCTGCTTCATCTGGAGTTACGGCGAACGGGAAACTGAATCAAGCATCTATTCTTTCTTTTCAGAGCTGGTCACATGACCTAGTAGTTCCTGTGGAGTTGTGTTGTACGAGTACACATTGATTAACATCATTCGTGTGTCACCTTGGCAACTAACTTCCGGTAAAGAGGGGCTATAAAGCCGTTCCGGTGAGGAGATAAAGCCACTCAGAATGCTGCATTTAATTCCACCGTCGGCGCTGCAAGGAGCAGTACATCAAATTCACTCGGCCGAGGGCCACGACAGGGACGCGGAGACCACGGGGGGCTCGGACATCAGCTTCGTGTCCGTGTGATTCTATTTCAAGTGACTACGACTCGTTTCTGATTGCTATACGCTCTCTTGATGCTGCCGTAGAGACGTCGTCTGCTGGGCCTTTCCAACTGTGTCAGGAGCCGCGAGGAGCAGCAATAACCTGGTGCCAAACGGCCAAATACAGCGCTCGCCTTCGCTGCGTCTTCCCTCGTCCTCGGGTTGAAGCGGTTCTGTCCAGCACCAGAGCTCCGCTTCACTGCAACTTCGGACGTCGGACAGCAGCCGCACTTCTTTTTCCGTAGCATCGAAAACAGCGAGACGTCCCAGCACGTTGTAAGAAAGTAGTGCTAGTGGCACGGAGCTGCAAGAACAAGACCAAAATGGACAAGTCTGGAAAGAAAGGCCAGGGCGGTACAAATAAAGGTGGCGGTAAAGGTAATAAAGACAAAGGCAGTAACAGCATTGGTGGAGGAGGGAAAGCTGCCAAAGGCAATGATCCAGATAGCGGCGCGGGCGGGAAAGTGGGGATCGACAAGGGCAAGGGCGTAGTATTTTCCTTCGGAGGCGACGGCAAGGGAGGTGGAGGAAGCGCAAGCGACAGCACCACATTATTTGGAGGTCTGCCTGCCGCCTTGGCCAATCTCGTGGCTAGCGCGGCAGCGGCACACAAAGGTCAACCGGGGCCGGGACCGATGACAGGAACGGCCGGTGCTGCTCCTACCAGTTCCAGTTCATGCGTTCAGCACGGTCGAGAAGGACCAGGTCACGTGCCGCGCTCAGAGCTGCTGACCTTTATGCTGAAGATGCCTGAGCGACATCCTTTTCCGGCGGTCGCGCAACTTTTGGCCAACGTGGAGATGCTTGGGGCGGGAAACCGCAACCCGGAAGTGGTGGCCGCGGTTGAGGCGCGCCGGAAAGAGCAGCAGCGCCGCAGGGAGCAGCGCGAAAAAGAGAAGCGCGAACTGCAAAGACGGGAGGCAGAGCAACGCGCGGCGGAGGAGAGTCGGAAGCGCATTAAGGCCATGTTCAAGAACGCTAAAGAAGAAATGGAAAACAGCGAGGCCGACAAGGAGGGGAAAACCGCGAAGAACACCGGCGATGACAATGACGAGCACAGCAAGAAGAAGAACAAAAAGAAGGAAGGGGAACCGGAACGCAAGGAACGCAAACGCAAACGCCTACGAAAAAAGTTGTTCCGTGGTACTTCTAAAGCGGACACGCTCGCCAGGAAAGACGTAGAAGACGGAACTGGTGAGGCTGACCAGCACGACCAAGGAGTGCACAAGAGCAAGAAGCAGAAGACGAGGCCCACGAGCAAGAATGAAATAAGTGCGAAAAGGACCACGCAGCCGCAGGGAGCAACAGGTGCTGGCCAATCTGCCGCGACCGCGAGTGCGGCGTCATCCTCGTCGCGCAATAACTTTGCTGAAGCTCCTCCGAACGCTCCCCGTTCCTCATCTGGAGCCGCTTCTGACCCGTCGTCTTCTTCCTCCGACGATTCCTCCAGCTCCGATTCGGATCACGGTTCCAACTCATCGCCCTCAATCGTCTCAGTTCACTCGGGGGTCCAATTTTCTTCCTCTGGAAACAACTTGAGCACGTCTGGCTCCGGTGAGGAGGACGAGTCGCAGGGGGGTCCGGATGGAGGAGGTAATAAGAACAAGAAGGGCAAGAGGCTTCCACCTGGGGCGCAGCGGTCGAAGAAAGCGCATGCGAGCAAGAACACCCATGGAGGTGGCCCACCGGGGCCACCCAGTCCCGGCGGCGGCAAGATCCGGAGCGTCTCCGATCATGTCCCTGGGGCCCACGCGAACCTCTCAAGAAACAACTACGCCGATAACCACGCCTCGTCCTCTTCGCAGATTTTCCAACCCGCTACATCTTCCTCCTCCTCGTCCATGGGTGGCAACATGCAAGTTGGTCTGCCCCCGATGCCCGCTTCCAACGGCAACACCGCCGGAGAGCAGCCAGAGCAGCAGCAGCAGCCGGCCCTGGGCCTGGTGACGAGCTCGAGCACCTCGAACCCTCTCCTGCTGCCGTTGCCTCCGTCTCCTTGGGAAATCGGTGGCGGAGCCGGCGGCGCCACAGAAACCACTTCCTCTTCTTCTGCTGCTGCGCAAGGGGGGAATGGAAATCCGAATCCCGAACATCCAACCGGGACGGGGACCACAGCCACAGGAGGCGCGATCCCAGCGGCCTTTCAGGCGGCGCTAGCGCAAATGGACGCGCAAACCTTCTTCTCAAATTCTCAAGGCACGACCACACTAATGCTCATGAAGGGTGGCACAATGGATGGAAAAGGTAAAGGAAACGGGAAAGGCGGCGCTGCCAGCGGAGGGGCGTCCTCATCCTCGACGCAGCTTATCGTGGATCCCACTTCAGGCCTCCCCACTGAGGTGCAGATGCAGACGGTTCCGCCCGAGCTTTGGCAGCAGCTATCGGAATTCCTTGATCCTCTGTTTGATCCTACTTCTTCAACGACAATGGTACTGCTCTAACATGATAGATTACTTGTTTGTCCGTAACGGTGTTTTTCTTTCCGGGCTCTAATTTTTTGTTCTTTCTTTCCAAGATCTAGCAAGCCACTGATGCTGATGAAATTCAAATTGAGGATGTAGTAGCCGAATGCGACTGATTTTTGAGCCGCGGCCATGCATGACACATAAGCCAGTCCTTGAGAAACATACGAAGCAGAGCGAAATCCAATCAGCGTAAAGCTCGTCTCTCCCTCTCGCGCAAATCAGCAACACTCCGAGGGCAGCACAGAGTTCGTAGACGTGGAGCTGAGTGGCGAGCAGGCGCAGAACCTACTCGCCCTCGCCGCCATGAACGCGCCAGCGCCGGGAGCTGCCGGTGCGCCGGTTCCGTTAGCGGGGAGTTTCGAGTACAACGAGAGCATCGACGTTTTCGACGAGGACCACGAAGCTGCCGCGCCGGGCACGGGACAGTGGGTCGCGCCGCCGGAACAGGACGGCCCCGCCGGGGAGGCGTCCGTTCCTGGCGGTGGCGGTACCTCGGTAGAAGTGCTCCCTCAATCGGGGGAGGGCTTTGCACCCGTGGTCGGAGCTCCGCAGAATACCCCCGAAGCCGCGTGGCAAAACTTCTTCGTGTCCACATCGCAGTCGCAAAATCTAAACTTCCACGAGCAGCAGTTCCAAGCCGAAGAAGCAGCGTCAGAAGCCTTCTTCAACAGCATGATACACCAAGCGCAGGAGCAGCTGGGAGACCTCTTTTCCTCGGGCGGAGGACCGGATGCAGATGCTGCAGCCGCGACACAGGCCCAGGCCGCGTTGATAGGCCTCCACGGGACGCTGCAGAACATAGCTATAGCACCGGCCGCACCTCCGGGAACGAGCGCAATCAACGACCTGGTACCGGCGTCATTCGTTTCGGCCGACCTTGCCGCCGAGGACTTCGCCGAGGACACGCCGGTGCCGGCCCCGCTGGTTTCCCCAGCAGCTCTCCAGAATGCTACGGAACCCCCCGCCGTCTTCCTGCAAACAGCTGCTGGCTCCTCTGCTGCAGCTACAGGAGGTTCCGCGAACGGGGCAGCCAACGAGTATAACGCAGGCGTCTACAACAACTCTGGCTCCTCGGCGTCAGCTTCTTCCAATCAACACAATGACAGTTGTGCTGGAAGCGGGGGCAGTGCGAGTGCATCTTCCTCTTCGTCGGAGGTGAACCACTGTAACCCCGTGTCGTCCTCGGAAGTAGTTCGTGCGGATCTCACAGGTCCTGCAGCTTCGGCCAGTAAAGGCAGCTCCGAAATAAACAAGAACCAGCCCTTCGCCTCCAGCAGTGAGGAAAACATCATCCGGAACGGGGACGAATCCAGCCAGCAGCCACAAAAGGTTGAGGCCGCCAAGCAGGCGAAGGTGGATCCGATATTTTATCTCGCGGAAGGCTTGTTGCAGGGCAGTGGGGACGGATTTCTCGCCTTCCTGAAGAAGCAGCACTTTTCCCGCAAAATGCAGCTGCTCCTTTTTGTGGAGGCGGGGGAGGAGAAAACCGTCCGCCCCGACAACAAAGACAAGGGGGGCGTGAAGATAGAGCCAGGGGCTGCAAAGGGAGTTCGGATCGCGGAAAAAATTTCGCGGAAGTTGGCAGAAGACGGGGAGGAGAAGAACTTTCCGTTCTGGGACGTCGTGTGGAACCCGGCGAAACACGTGCCGCCACTTCTGATCGAGGAAGGGGAGGAGCTGGAGGCCGGAGAGGTTTTCGAAAACCTCAACTGCACGGAGAAGGACTTCAGCAAAAAACTGCCGGAAATGCTCAATCGGTAGCATGCTCTACATTACTTACTTTGTTCGTTTATCTTTGCGCACGACCTAGATCTAGAAGTGCTTGTACGTGGTTGAGACTCTCTCTCTCTTTCTCTCTGGCTGGCACGGCATTTTGTTAAACACGAACACAGATACGTTTACTTGGGTACTGCGGCGAGCTCCTGCGCCCTGGATAACGATCACGTCGATGCTGTCAAGATCATCGCTATTGAGAAGGCGCTCGAAAAGGCACAGCCCACGACGGAGATTTGTCCCGCGCACTGGGGCAAGCGGTCGATTGCGTTCCGCTGTCTCGATTGCGAATACGACGCCAATTGCATCGTTTGCCCCGATTGTTTCTTCAACTCGAATCACGTCGGGCACCGCACTATGCTGATCCGCACCCAGGGGGGTGCGTGCGACTGCGGCGACGCAGGCAGCTGGGACCCCAAGGGGTTCTGCAAGAAGCACGGACGGAAGAACAACGATGACGCCGTGTTGTGCGGGCACTTCAACTTCGTCCCGGTCGGCCGTTGTGGCGGTAAAGGCAAATCGTCGCAAGGGGCGGGCGTGTCATCACCTCCGCTGGGGCTGAACTACAAAGAGGGAACCGCAGTGTGCTCCTTCGTGGAGGCGATGATGATGCAAGACGAGCTGCTGCGCACCCCCACTGAATTCGAAAATGATGTCGCCCTTCATGATCTTCCCGCCCTTCATCCGGACGCGCCGTCGATAGAAAAAAATGCGAACAAGAAGGACATCAAGAATCTGTTCGGCTTTCCAAATGCGGGGATCAAGATGCGGGCGGAGAAAGCGGTCGAGTGGGCGGTGGCCGTTCTGAGCTATTGCATCGAGCTGGGGGAGGATTTGGAGCTGCTGCGGAAGGCGCTGACGCAATGCCGCGATATCGAGGAGTACGAAATCTATAGGAGGTGGATGCCGTACGCGTTGAAACCTCCAGAAGAAAGAGGTGGAAGCAGGACGCGACTCGGCCGACACGACGACCCAATAAGCAGGCAAGCGAGTGGGAGTGGTAAACGACTTGGGTTATGCTCAGCAGGACAGTCTCATTTTTGAAATTAATACGACGTGATCGTGAAGACCTATAGTCACATAGATACACATACTAATACATTTAGACCTTAGGCTTAGAAGACTTAGACAGCGACCGCAAGGATTTTTCTAAGGATGCGGACACACACACAGACAGATTAATAGTAAGTTACAGTTCTACGTACAATGAATCAAAGCATGGTCGACGTTCGAGAAGGAATCGAAAGTAGCTGCACAACGATTTTGGGTTCCCCGCCCGTCTATTCGTAGAATCACAGCTACGACTACTTCAAGCCTGACAGCGACTGAATTTATTTAGAAAGCGAAGATGATTAAAAACATAACATTTTTCAGGCAACAGCACGATTCCGGCGAAGGTGCAGGCTTTGCGGAACCTAACTCGGTTCAGCGACGTGAAGTTGCACTCGTGTCAGAGTGGGAAGCTCCACTACTGGGAGGAGTGCATAATGCGAAACGAGGTGTTCCGGCCTCTCGTCGTTACTAAAACCGTGTCCGTGGGCGGTCCCGCTGCGAATTATAATAGCCCAGGAGCTGCAGAGGAAGAGGGCGGAACCGGAGCCGGAAGCAACATCGACAAAAACGCTCCGTTCAATGTGAGGATCAATGACATGGGGGTTCTCTCGCTGTGGGAGGTGTTCTACTACGAGCAGGAACGGAAGATGCTCGCTGTGCACGAACAGCTAGTCAGCTGGCTGCTGGGCAAGTGCCAGATGGCGTACGGATTCAGGTATTTTCACTTGATTTCAGCTGCGTTGGTGGCCCCCTACAAAGGATAAGCATTTGCCGTTGAGTATCACTAAAGGCGGATTTGGGGACCACCAGGAGAACGATCTGGTGATAAATGCCGGCCGGTGCGCTTGCACCAGTTGTACCTGCAGTGCCAGTTCGTTCTCGATATTGTTTAAAATTCGCTTTTCACGACTACTCATTTCTGCAGGTATCTCCTTTGCCGCGCTCTCTCCCGCGGCTTCGCGCCAGGGACATACCGGGGTCTGCGCAAAATCGCGACCGAGGATCTGGGTCTTGTCTGGACCGGCATTCCGCCGCTGCGCAATACTTTTCTTCTCGACGGCATGTCCCGGCTGTTCATTCCCGACGAAGAGGACGACAAAGTGCCCGTGTCCCTCCCCCTGCAAAAGCAGGGCGCTCAGGCCGCCCTCGATCTGCCACACGCCCCACCCGTGAGCTGCAAGACGACGGCCGACGACAGCACTTACGCGCTCGCGCCCACGGAGGTGGGGGCGTCGGCGCCCGCTGACGAGGAGGAGGACGGAATTACGAGTGAGCAAGACACGGAACTTGCCGCCAGGCTCGAGAAAATGCGCAACGAACTGAGATACGAGCCAGACTACCTCTTTGAGTGCTCGGTTGAGGAGCGTGCTTTGGTCGCGACTGGCGAGACCCTGCGGCAGGCCCTCGCGCCGAAGCCGAAGCGAGCGAATCCCACGCTCCCGGCCTACGGGACGGTGCTCCACTTCTCCCGGGACAAGCGGCAAGTGAACGCCTTTTGGACGCAGGTAAACCAAAACCGCGAGCTGCAGGCGACGGTTTGCGTCCGAATCCCGATGGTGACGGAGAAGGACACCGACAGAAAGGAGTTCGACAGAAGCATCAACCTGTTTCAATCACAGAACCCAGGTGGAGCGCCAACGGCTGCGTTCCTGTCGCGAAAGGACTTCTCGAGCCGTTCGGTGTACTCAAAGGCCACGGTGCAGACGCTGCACGCCGTCGGCGGCCTGGAGAAGGACGCGCCGTGGCAGAGCCTGGCTCGGATGATGGTCGGGAAGAACGTCGGCATCTTCCGGCACGGCGAAGCGATCCCGGACGATGCGTCGGTCGCCAAATTTGTGCGCGGAAGCTGGATGCAGGCCCTACTCCCGAGAGCGGCAAGGCTGTTCCCCACCAGGGACGCGGAAAGCGGATCCTCGGGAGTCGGATACAAACGGATCGACGCGGTATTGAGCTCATCGACAGTGGATGACAATGTTTTTTTCTTTGTTTGCTGCGAAAATAATCAACATTGTGAAAGTAGAACCTCAGCCTCACCAGGCGCGAAGTTCTTCATGCTTTCTGGTGTCATGTCAGTGCTTATAGTCTAGCAGGTGCAGCTGTAGGTCGTAGTCGTGGTGTAGCTGATCATTCGAATAAGAGCGTAATTATACCACGAAATCAAAAGTACATGCGTCATAATGATGATTCAGATTCAACTTCGATGTATTATGTCAGATTACGAGCGGCGAGACGAATCGGGAGACCGTCACTGGCACCGACGAGCAGGAAGCAAGCTTGAGCCGGAAAACACTGAAGGTCGTCACTACCGACACTCTTCGCAACGCGTTCCCCGAAAAGCAGTACAACCTGTTCATGCTCCTCGTGCAGACCAATGCCAGTTTCAAGGTTGGTTATCTTGCTTCAATCTCTGTCAAAATTTGTTTGGCCTCGCTCCGGATGCGCCGATGGATCATTATGTATTTCTCTGACCACACACTCAACAAATTTATTTTGATACCCACTTGCTCTTGCAGCAGGTCTCTTGTCCGTCACCGTCTCCGCTGGGTAACTTCTTATGACCAAAAAAAAACATCGAGGTCGACTTCACCAAGACGTTTTCGAACCTGCTGGACGACACGATGAACGTCGCACAGTGTCTGTTCGACGGACAGAACAACGAGATGAAGGCCTGGCGCGCCGCTTTGAAGCTCGGCGGCCCGAACGAGCTTGGCGAGAACGACAAGATCGTGAAGCACAACGGCTTTTTCACGCTGTCCCGCGATTTTTGGAGTCTGGCCAAGATTTCCTCCGAGGAGGTTTACCTGAACCAGGTGCAGCACCTGAGTGTGCAGCTGCTGACCATCGCGGAGGTGATCCTCGGCATGGAGCCGCGCAACGCGAACGGGTGCCCGGCGCCGATCGTGCGGGTCCTGTCCCAGCTGTTTTTCCTCGCGCGGGCCGTGTCGTACACCGCGTGGAACACCTTCAGCGTTCGCCGGCGCAGCTTCCCGGACGCGACGCTGGTGCAGAGGTCCGAGCAGGAGCTGCTGAACATGGGGATGCGGGCGCGGCTCGCGGACTACCTGGAGGCGGACTTTTGCTACGTGCTGTACCACCGCGAGTTTGCGGAGCCCTTCGTGTGCTCCCCGAAGCTGCAGAAAGAGCGGGCGCTGCTGTTCTCCCTGCTCGCGTGCCACTGGATGAGCAACACGCAACTGCGGCACGCGGAGGAGCACGTCGCGTGGGAGATGAAGCTGCAGGAGTGGAGCACCTGGCGGGTGCGCGAGCTGAACCTGGTGCGCGCGACGCGGGCGCTGTGCGACTTCTCGCGGAACTGCTACAAGCTGGACAAGACCGCGCTCTGGCTGAAGGGGCTGGTGAACGCGCTGGAGTACGAAGTACTGCCGTACCAAGCGTGCTGCGGCATCCGGTCGAAAACCAACCCCCAGAGCCTTCAGTTTACCAACGCGGGCAGCTTCCACATCCTGCTGCAGCGGATTCTGATCAAGTCGGTGAACATGGACTTGGTCGCGCTGTGCGCAAAAAGCGAGGAGGAACACAACCGCGAGATGGAGGACTTGCAGCAGGAAATCGTGGACATGCTCGACGCGGAAAACGAAAGCAAAATCAGACAGACGGATACATTAATGTCCGCCGTGAGAAGGGTTTGTCAGGATTTTAAGATGGAAACCTCCGGCGAGGTGGACAACGCGGCGAACAGCAGGAATGAGAACTACGTGACAACAAGACCACGTACATCTACATCGGAAGGTAGTACCAAGACCAACATTGCTATGGCTGCAAACGAAGACCTCAGTCATGATGACACGCGAACGTCAATGAAAGCGAAAGTTGGCTCCTCAACCCAGCAGGACCGCACGACGCGGCGCGACGAGCAGAACGAGCGCGACGAGGACGCGGCCGAGGACACGAAGACGAGGAAGAAAGCCTGCTCGCTCCGCGAGCGCACGGAGGCGTTGCTGCTGGACATTTTTCCGGAGAAGTCCGTGATCCGCATCCTTCGCAACGCGAGCCAGGTTCTGGCCTTTTCCGACGCTGTCCGGGCGGGGAACTGGGTTCGGAACGGGAGCACCATGTCTGACCAGGATTCTGTCTATGCGGAGGACGGTCGGCGGTCCGAGGACTGCGTGACGCTACAGTTCTGTGCGCAGATGTTGACGCTGCACCGCCGACGCAGGGACCGGGAAGGCGTGCTGAAGCGCAAGGCGGTGCTGAAGGCAGTGCAGAACTTTGTGCACCAGACAACTCGTGGTCCTCCCGGGGGGCGAGGTGGAGCAAGCACGGAAGAAGTTACGGCCTCGATCTCGAAGGAGCCAAAGCCACAGGACGAAGGGAGAAACTACGAGCAACCCAAATCATCGGGCGGCGCTTTCACTTTGCCCCAGGTGAAGAATCTAGCAAACGGTTGCCTGCAGAACTCAGGCGTGACCCCCACAGACACGCCCTTCTCGACCGCCCGCGAGTCAACGTTTTCCAGCGCCAGCTCGTTCGAAACAGTCGGCTCGAAGGTTTCCTCTGCATCCGATGCGTTCGGCGGTTCGGGTTCCGGAGGACTGCTGACAACCTTCACCAACGTATTTGCCAACGGCGCTCCTCCTCCTGCTTCGTCTTGCAGTGAGGTGGAGGTCGAAGCGCCGCCCAACGCTGGTGACCCGGAGGCGAAAAAGCGGAAGCTCGACGACTCGGCCCACAGCAGTAGCAGCAGTAGCTCTGGTCGGGAGGGTGGAGCAGATCATGATCATCTAAATCCAAATGCAGATGAGCGTAGCCGTGACCATGGACCAGCGAGTTCGGGCCGTTCGAAGACGCCTAATGCTCCCGCAGTCGCGGAACTTATGAACCAGGTATTCCAGGCCGCCGGAAACCTCCGGAAGAGCAGCATTTGGGCGTACAAGACGCCTCCGGGGGCCAGTCCGCGGACGCGGTCTTCTTCATCTACCTCGTCAAGCGGTCCCAGCACTGCTCGCGTGCCGGCAACCTCCAACACGCGAGTGTTCTCAATCTTGGCGCAGAAGGCTTTCGATGCAAATGTTGGAAAATCTAAATCGGATGGCAAACCCGGGGCGCGCCGCTGGCCGGCGTCATCGTCGTCGCCTTTTCAGCCGGAGCAGGATTTCAAAGAGAAAATGGAAGAAAGTTTCCAGTACTGGCTGGCCAACTACGATCTGCTCGTCGAAGCCGTCCACGAATACTACGGACGGTGCCTGCCACACCGCCACATGGACACCTCGGACGACCCCAGCGACAGCAACAAGTACAGCACGGCGCGCTGCTCGCGCGGCAACGGCATCTTGACACTGGATGAAGAACACGAATTCCTCTGCGACTTCCTGATGACGGCGGCGCGACCGAGATTGAAAAAGGACGTCGTGGTTTGTAGAGCGGAAGACGCAGGAGCGGGAGCGGCGAGCTCGCCGCCCGGGCGAACGTCGCCCATCAATCCCGAGGTGAGCAGCTTTCTCGGCCAGAAGCGGGGCACCAGCAACGCGTTTGCGCAGACAGCGCTCACGAATCTAACGTCCTCCGCTGGGATCGACACGCAGACGTTTCATCCCGACTTCGCGTTCCGACTTGCGGAGAGTGTCTTGCTGCTCCAGTTCGCGCCGGGAAATTTCGAGCCGACGAAGAACTTCTACATGCGGTGCCTCCTGTTCGGCGCGGACATAATCCGGCATATCCAGCGTCGCCACAAGGGGTCCCGAACGCCGACGATGCCGCTGCGAGACCAGCCGTGCAACAAGATTCACGAGTTCATCCGAATGATCGAGGACGATGCTGCCATAATCAAGTACTGCCTCAGGTCCACGTCAGCCAGTGTCGATTCTAACGACATCAGCGGCGAACTCCTCGATCGCATTCTGCGCGGCGACGAAAGCGCGATCACAAGCGCCAAGAGGAAGGCAAGAAAACAAGGGAAGCACTGCTGCCCGCCGGCATTTGTGAGGGCGTACGGGGCTTTGAGCGCGAAACGGGTGTGTGAGACCCGCGCGAGCATTGCAGAGCGAGAGGAGAAGGAGCGGAAATATCGCGAGGCCCGGGCCACCGTGGACGGGAAGCCACTCTTCTTGACGCACGCTGAACCATCACCGCGGCACAACAAGGAGTCGCAGGCTGCGCAGCCGCCGCGCGCTCTGAAGGCCACGGTTTTGAAAACGACACGGGGCGCACCGTCGACACTCGCGTCGAATAGCGGCTTCGACGATTTCCCGCGCCCGCTGTCCCCGCGGGAGCAAGAAATTGCAGAAAAGCTCCGCAAGAGGCAGAAGGTCGCGCCGCGGGCCGGCGGCGCGGGGTCGTTCGTGGCGCGCGACGCGGAGGCCCAGAAAGACGCGCTGTGCTCCCGCGACCGCGTGTACGAGGAGGCTGACGCGCGACTGAGCGTGCTGCTCGACCCGGAGGGCTGCGGCACGTTCATGTTCGGCACGGTCGAGGTTCTCCGTTTCCTCATCGAGGAGATCGCGTTGAACCTCTTGGCCGACTTCGACATCTGGAAAATCAAGGCCAAACAGACCTCCGCGGGCTCCGACTCGCTGCCGAAGGGCTCGCCCCTGGAGATCTATTACCACCTGCTGTCGAGGACGATCGCCGACCCGGATTGCTACCTGCAAGAGCAGCTAATGGTGGAGCGCGAAAACCGGGCCGAGCAGGAAATGACCGGCGGCAGCGAGGGCCGGTACGCCGATTCCATCGGTGCGGGGGGAGCAGGCGCAACCTCCGACCAGTTCGTGGCGAGTAGCCCAACGAGTGAATTGGAGATCGATGCGGTTGCTTCTTCTCCCGCTGATTCAGAAGTGATGTGTTCGCCAGTCGACGACGACGAAACGGCTCTTCCCGCAGCCAATAGAAGCGGGCGCTCCACTGCGTTCTCGCGGCGGTTCGTCGTGAAGGAAGGCGCCGACATCGACGCGAAAACGATGCTGGAGCTATCTGGGTTGTCGAGCCCTCGGGGCAAGGCAGAGCTCGAGGAGCTCGTGCAAACCGCCGAGGACGCACAGCTCTTGTTCGCGCAAAAACACCTCGCCTCGAACATGTCCGTGAGCCGCGAAACGCGGGTGGCGTGGTGCCTCAAGCGGCAAGTCGTGCAGATCCTGGCCGGTGCACGGTTTACGCGATCGGAGCTGGAATCCGTCGTGACGACGCAATACCCGGAGAAAATCTGGACATCAGTGTTGGAGGAGGTGGCGGATGCGATCTGGTCGTACGACACGCGGCAATTGAAGACGCAGGGCGGAAGTGCGGCTGCTGCGGGTGGTACCTCTTCTGAAGAGAAAAAACTCTACTACGCGCTGAAGAAGACGTCAAAAGCGGTTTCGCAGTTGTACGACGCAACCTACAACTTTCTGGTCCCAAAACAGCGGAAAACGGAGGGCCTGATCGAGCGCGCGCTGGAAAATTTGTCGAAGGACAAGGACGCCCAAATGCTCGGACCAGACCCGAGCCTTTGGTTTCAGGTCTACAAAAATGCCGCAGTGAGTTTCGGGGGACAGGACCAGCCGGGGACACCACGGGGAGCACAGAGAGCGAGAGGCGTAAAAAAAGAAAAATTCTTTTTCGACGACTACGCTGTGCGCCGCGCAAGATTCGTGGTGGGTTGTCCGAGTGACGACGAGGAAGAACAAGGGCAGGAAGAAGTGCAGAATGGTCGTTCAACGACCGCGGCAGGCGAGGCTGCAGCACTGGCTGGTGAGACCATCACTGGCACCGCCGCCGCTGGCGCGACCGGATCGACACCGTCTTCAGAGCAATCCATTCGTCCGGACTGCAAGAAGCGAAAGCTCGACGCCGGTCGTTTTTCCGGCGCGCGAGGGAAGTCACGTGGCGAGCTGCGTCTTGGTACGTACCACGACCACGCTCGGAAGCAACCCGGACGGGGAAGGGACGTCAGCGAGAACGACCGGGCGGCCACGCAGATGAACACAGCTTCGAAAACTTCAAAAATGAAGGCGCAGCCCTCCTTCGTGGCCGAGACGCAGAATCACGCGGGGCACCCCCTTTCCCACGCGTCTGTTTTCGAGACGGTTCGCCAGCGGCGTTTCGAGCTGCTGCGCAATTCCGTAGCCGACGCCGAGTGTTGGAGTTTGCTGCTCATTCTCGGCGCTGGCGTGCAAGCCGAGAACATCCAGGGACACCTCCTCAAGGTCGTCGACGCGTGCCGGCCCGACCTGCCGGCGCATTTGCGGATCGACTGCAACTTCCAGCGCGTGCTAGTGCACTCTCTCCAAAGGGCTCCCGTGAACCGTCTGAATGGTTTGGTCGCATTGCAGAACGGCCGGTCGTACGGCAACGGTGTGTACCGGGTCACGACCGTGCCGCTGAAACAGGGCGCCGTGGAGCAGAACCTGATCGCCGCGTCTGAAGCACACGCGTACGACTGTGGCGATGTGGCACTCAGCTACTTCATGAACGCACCGGAAGTTTCCTGCGCGCACGTGAAGAACCTGTACCTGCACGCGAGCAGCTGGCGCTTCCTGGAGGATTTGTTCGTGGGTGGCAGCGGCTTCGACGTGGGGTCTACGAAATTTCGGGAGAAATGGTTTGACTTCAGCGAGACTCTGGACATGGCGTCGCTCGTGAATGCGCTAGTGTCGCCGGACGCTCCAGCGGTAATGCCGAGCATGGACTTTTCTCGTGCCGTCTTGCGCGAGTTGGACGCGACAGCTACGTATTGCAACGTCTTCTCAGAGGCGGACATGAACCTTGTTGACCGAGGCTCGCCCGAACAGGATGCATCAGCAGATGAAGCTAGAAAAAAAGAGGAGCAGGTGGAGGACAGCGACAGCGATATCCGCAAATGGGTACACAACCAGGCGAACGGCGAGGACTTTTTACCGAAGTTCGGCGCCCAGGTTGGAAGATTAAGTTTCAGCAACGGGGGCTACCAGGCCACTCCCTTGCGGGAGCGGTGCGCCTCGGCACTGGAAGTCGCGGACCAGACACCGGTGCAGAAGGAGTACGGTGCTGGGATCCAACTGCTGATCAAACCGGGTGATTGCTGGCCACCGATCCGGCCGGAGCTGCCGAACCATCGATGTTTGGAGATGCCGAAAATGAAGCTTTACGACGTGAAATACGTCAGCTCAGCTACTTCCGAGAAGAGAGCAAAGCTTGCAAAGGCAAACAATAACGGAGGCAGCTACTTCTACCTCCATCAGTACAGACACCGCGACGCAGATCTCGCAGACGGCAGCACCGGCATCCTGACATTCGAAGAGAACCTTGCGCGGGCGCGGAGTGTCGTTTTTCTCGACGACGAGGATTGTGGAGAGCGTTTCGCGTATGATCCAGCGACCGCCTACGAAAATCAGAATCATGCTGTGGGTGCTCCTCAGATAAAGAAGAGGACAAAGGAAACAAAATCTACCAAGCGTGGGCGTGGCCCGACAGGGTCTGCTTCTGCTGGGAAGCCGAAAGAAGCGACCGGCTTCGAAAACTCCGAAGCCGAGCGCAATGCTGGCCTGTGCCGGTTCGGCCTACAACCTGTGCCGGTCGGCCAGCCAGCGGGCGCGCCGCCTAAGAACCTTCCTACTGGGCTTGTCGACTCCGAAATCGGAAGCATCGGACGGGCACAGGGGGTGGCCGGCACTCTATCTGCTTCTTCGAGTGGCGGGAGGGCAGCATCAGATGGAGGTGCTGCAGCTGTGTTGCCGAGCGGCAACGATGAGGCTCGGTCGCTCGATCCTTCGTCGCGGTCGTCCTCGTGGCTGAAACAGAGATGGGAAGGAAACTCTCTCTCCTCATTCTCCTGCGAAACGGGCGTCACGCTCGCTCCTGGCAATTTCGCCCTGAAGCCAGGCGGCTTCGGCCAGATGATCATCGAAGACAAAACTGCTAGCGCTCGATCGGCGCAAATCCGCGATGACCTCAACAAGCAGCGAGCCGGCACGGAGGGTCTCAGAGACGAGATCGAAGCACTCCAGACCAGACTCGGCCTGCGGGACGCATCTTCATCTCAAGAGCGGCCCGAAGGTGATAGACACGGCGTCGGAGGGGGCGGAGAGGGCGAAACAGACACCGATTCCAGTGCCGAGGAGGAGGACGGCGAAGATCGATTGTTTTCGGCCTCCACTGCGGCCGTGTGCGCTTCCGGCAAGAAGTTTTTCTCGGAACGCGTGTCATTCGCTGGAAGGTTTCAGGAAGTCTCGCAAGTGCGGTGCTTTTTGGAGAGGCACAGGGAGCAAAGCAAAATTGAAAGCAGCCGCATGATCGGTGGCTTTGCAACGCTCGGCGACATCATCCGGCAATTTCCGGAACACCACGGCAGGTTGCTGCAGCGCACGTCCGCGAAGAGTCCAGCGTGGGATCCTTCGTTGATGTCGCCGTCCACTGATGCTGGCGGCGATGTTGACATGTTGGGTGGCCCAAGTCCGAGCACGGCTGCGCCACTGCCAAATGGTTCTCCTTGCGCTGCTGCTTCGTCTTCCAATTCCTCGTCCCGCCTCCAGTTGGACGAAGACTTCCTGAAGAACGAGATTCAGTGCAAGTCGAGCAGTTGTGGCGTGCGTGAGGAGAAGCTTTTTCGGTTTACGGCGCGGCAGCAAATCGGCGCCTTGTTGCAAGACATGCAGGCTGACAACCCGGTCGCGAAGCACGTGTGGGCACGGTGCGACTACTTGTTCAAGGTGTCGGATAACCTTCCGCTCCCGGGGCACGAGGTGGTGGGGAAGCGCAAGAGTGCCGAACAGAAGACGATCGAAGGTGCGATGGATAGTGATCTGCAACCGGCTCCGGCGCTCGATGGCCCTCCGGCCGGTCCCGACGAAAACAAGAGAATGGAGATTGAGGGCGGTACCCCAGCGAAGCAAAAAACGGAAAGCCCGAAAGGAACTGGATTCCTGTCAACGCTGTTGACGCGCGTCGGGTGGCAGTCCGCAAGCGATTCTGGTGGTGACCCAGACCTGGACCAAAAAGGGCTGGAGCAAGGTGGAACTGCAAGCTCTTCTTCTGCAGTGAAAGCGTCGCCGACGTCCTCCGGCGAAAACGGCACAGAGCAGGGACAGGCAGGTGCGTTTCTATCCGAGAAAAAGGTCGTTGGCTCAGACGCGCCTGCAACTTTTACCGACCTTTTTCCACCTGCACTAGCTGTGTCATCGTCCTCACTCTCGGTCTCCTCCCCAAAAGATTGCGAGCAAAGCGGATCTGCGGCGGAGAGCGCGAGCCCCAGCGCTGCCCGGCCCGGCGGCGCGGAAGCTCCGGTGGACCCCGCGGAAGAGAAGAAGGCGAAAGCCAAGAAGCGGCAGGAGGCCATGCTACGCAAGATGAAGAAAAAGCAGGCCCAATTCATTTCCGAAAGCGTCGAAGTGAAGGCGGAGCAGAAGAAGAAACCCAATGCTGTTGCTCCCGCGGAGCAGCAGGTGGGTGGAGCCACCAGTGCGTCTACTGCTGCTGGCGCGTCGCGATCGAGTAAAGCGAAAAACATCGCCGATTCGCCTTCTGCTGACGAGGAGCAGGAGGAGCTCACCTGCTGCATCTGCCGCGGCGGTATTTGCGCGTCCGGGGACGACGAGAACCAGATGGAAGTTGCCGGTTACCTCTCCCTGTTCGAGACTCGCGGGTCGGGCCCTGGCTCCTTCCTCAACAAGGAGGGTGGCCAGCTCTCCGTGACCTCCTGCGGGCACGTCGCGCACCTCACCTGCCTCAAGAACCAGGTGAAGCAGGACACGCGGCACACCGCCCGCCAGGAGCAGTTTTTTTACTCGAGCGAGAACGGCGAGTACGCCTGCCCCCTGTGCCGCAACGTGTGCAACGGGCTGCTGCCGCTCACCGAGCCGATTTGCTCCGACGCGGACGTGTCGGAGGGCAACCCCGACCTGGTCGACGAAGCGAACTCCAGCTTCGGCAGGCTGAACATCCACCTGGAAAGCTTCCTCGCCGACAACGCGCTGCTGCACTCCCTGCCCCGCACCGGGCTACTGAGCGTGTGCACGCTGGACGAGCGGATGCGGGCGCTTCGGTCCTGCTACGACCTGGACAAGCGGAAGCTGCTCGGGTGCGGGCACTACGACCTCGGGTTCGCACTGGGGCCCACCATGCTGGACCAGGCGAATTTGGAGGGCGGCGGCATGTACTGCAGCACCACCGGAAAGTTGGCCACGTCGACCACGACCGCCCCGGGGTACGACGCGGAAGGGGTGTGGACGGAGATCCAGGTGCCGAACTATCTGCAGGTGCACAAGCTCCGGGCGAACCACCCGCTCTTCTTCATGGCGTTCCGGAGCGAGCTGTACCCGAACAAAAGCAACAACTATGACCACCTCGTGCCGTTTAGGCTGGGAGCCAAAGACCTGGCGAACTTTCTCACCGCCCCGGACAAGTGCTGGCCCGACCCGGATTTCGAGTCCGACTTCAACGCCGTGGTGCGGAACCCAGGGAAGGCGATTCGGCCGCTGCTCTACCAGCGCCCGGCGGACGACCGCGACCGTTCTCTCGCCCCCCACGAGGAGTCGTCCCGGGCGAACCGGACCGAGCTCGAGGATTTGGCCACCATGAGCAAGCAGAAGTCGGAGCTGTTCACCCCGTGGAACGTGCTGCACAGCTTCACGGAGGAGATAAAGCTGCGCATGCACGTGCTGCCGCACGCGATCAAGAACGAAGAGAAAGCCTTCGCCAGTTACGCCCTGCGCACCCTCCTCGCGAGCGCGAGCTCGACCCTGTGGCACGAGCTCGCGTGGTCCATGACCCGGTTTCAGTCGGCGAAGCTCGCCGACGCGTTGTGGCGGCACATGTACGCGGACGTGCTCGCGGGCGAGCTGCGGACCTACGAGGCGGACGGCACCAGCCTGGTGGTCGATCGCGCTTCGGGGGAACCGATCGACGTCGCCCCCAGCTTCGGCTGGCGGGACATGGCCGACCTGCGTCGCTGCCTGCTCAACGAGAAGACGCTCGTCCGCGATCGGCTACTAAAATGGAAGGAGGAGCGGAAGGCCTCGCACCGGGAGTGGCCGCCGCCGGACGAATTCTTCGAAGCGACGGCCGCGGGGGCGTGGGACGACGAGAGGGACGAGCTGTGGTTTTCGATTTTGAGGCGCAGGTCCCGTTGCCCGCTGGCGACGGCCGCGCTCCTCCAGGGAAAGTACGACATCATGGTCTGGTATCCGCACCACATCCTCCCCTGCGACGACAAATTCTTTGAAGAAAAAGGCTATGGAGCTGACGACGACCGGGTGGAGTGCGAGATTGAGATTGTCAGTAATGCTAATGGGGGACGAAAAGGTAGTGGCTCTTCCGGAAGGAAGGGCGCGGGCATGACCAGTGGGCCACTGCCGCCAGCGGCACAAAGCCAGTTCTTAGAGTTTGACCACGAATATGAAGAACCACGCGAGCTCTCGTCCTCGGGCGGACAGCGGTCCTGCGAAGTGGACCCTTTGGTCGACGACGCGTTTTTCGATGCCGACAAGGACCGCCGACCGGATGAGCTGTTTCACAGTCTTTACAACTACCGGTACCCGCGCTCGACTGACGAGTTTGATTACGACAACCTCCCCCCAGGGTATGGGCCCCCCTGGGCCGAGGTGGATCGGTACCATCCCAAGGAAGAGGCCCTGCGCAGGCCCATCCGGTTAGGCTCCCAGGAATTCTACGGTCTGCCCCGACGCGTGCAACTCTGGTTGACCATGGACAAAGCGATGGAAGTGCTGCTTGTGCATTGCGATGGGACGTTGTCGCTCAATTCCGGCAAGAAGTTTCAGGCACACTCACCGTCGCTTCCGGGCTGGATCGATGACGCGCTCGGTAGCGGCGACCTTCCGTGGAGGGTAGGAGAAGGATTCTTGGCGTCGAAGGTGGATAAAGAGAGAGCGACGAAGCAGACTCGGCAAACGAACAGCGACATTCACATCATTCTAGCGGCGAGCCTCCGTGTTGCGATCACGGAGGCCGTGATGGCGGGTAAAATAAACACGCCGCACCACTTGCGGGCGTTTCTGGAGAAGGAGGTGCGCGCGCACGCAAAGAAGCGCAAACAGGTAGGAGGCTGTGATTTCTCCCGCCGCCCAGTTCCGTTCCACCCTGCTGTGCGCGGGTCGCCGCAGCCGTTTGGAGGCGAGGACCATCGGGAGCAGGACGAGGAGCTTCGAGAATTCATAAACAATGTTCATTCCGAAATGATGTTGGAGTTGGCCGCATCCGCGTCGGCACCTCCACCACCTTTCGGGGAAGAGACGAACTCCGCGATCGACACGGCACTATCCCAGCCCGGCACGACATCTGGGGCTGCACAAGCACAACCAGTCTCGAACGAACGCCAGCAGGAGATGCTGCCGATTGACCATGCGCAAAACGGGACGTCCACGAATAGGGAAAACCCTCCGGGACCGTTAGAATCTCGATCTCCTGTTGTAGGAGCAGCTGCAGGTGGTGAAGGTGATGGTGAACTACGTGAAGGCGACCCTACTACTTTTGCCAACGACCACAACAGCCGTTCGCTCCAGCCTCTGACAACTTCGTCTTCCGTCGCAGACAGCAACACGAGCGCCTACTTGCACACGGTCGTGGCAGCTGGTGCTTCTTCAGGCGGATCATCCAGCTCTGGCGGTGCAGCTTCCTCGTCGTCTGGTGCCGGGGCTGCCCCCGCTAGCGAGGCGCAATCTTCTTCTTCTCTGCCCATCCCGCCTCCGATCCCCGCAATGGCGCCGGCGCCGGTCATCCCGCCATGGGAGGGCGCCAGGCTGGAGGAGTTTTTCGAGAACAACCCCTGGTTCAACGCGATAAAACGCGTCAAACTCGAAGAGGTCGATGGCTTGGCGCGGGAAACAAGCAGTGCTGCTTCCCCGTTGCTGAGTGGGGGATCACTCGAGCCGTGGGCCGTAAATTTCTGGCGCCATCTCGCCGGCCACGTCGCCGACGACCGGCCACTGACCCTCCTCGAAGTGACGCACAGACACGAAAGCAAACCGACCTTCTACGTGTGTTCCGGCGTGGCGCGGGACCCGGTGAAGCACTTGCTGCTCGCCAACGACGACCTGGCGCCGGACGGCATGTCCCAGCTGGTGAGCAAGTTCGGGCTCCACCACCCCCTCGATTTCAGCCAGCCGCACGGGTTTCCGACCACTGCACTGCAGCTGGTTGACAAAGCACTGCAGCACCTTCCGCAAGGCGAATTCCTGGGTTCCACCTTCGTTCCGGCGAAGATGGTCGCCAGCGACGGATTTTCAGCCGTGTGTGCGCATCACGGCCTGGACCTGAAGAAGGTGCTGGTATGGCTGATGACGTTCTACAACGTGTGCGTTATCGCCAAGGGCGAGGATGTTTCCATGGAGGAGGTCCGCGAAACGGCGGCACGGGACGCGGAGGGAAAATTCTTCGATGCCGACGTGGTGAAGAAAATGCTGGCCCGAAACGCATTCGCAGTGTCGGAAAGGGAACGACTGGATTATGCGGACGGCGGTGAAAGCGAGAACGTCAACGATGCGGCACTTGAGCTGAAGCTGAACACAAGAACTGCTACTTCTTCGACATCTTCGGTGACTGCTCCTGGTGGCGAGCAGGACGCCAGATCTTCAATGGGCGGCAATGCTGCGACTTCTGAAACAGATCCGACACGACCGAGAAATGTAGGTGGACCGGCAGGAACCATTCCGCGCGACAAAATACCGCGCTTCGTTCGACTCGTGGGAACGACCACGCAAGATATGACCGCAACTAGACGATACTCCGAGGAGGTGAGACGACCCTCTGAGTTGATAGACGAGGACAGCCCGTATGATGAGAGGAAGCACGGCCCCGGCGGCAGCTGGATTGGCTTAGACGACAACGGACTGTGGCAGGGGCCGGGGACGCCGGTGGGCCGCAGTGAACCCCGTCCCTCCGCCCGGATTTACTGGTCCACTGGATTCGACAACGGCCCTGCGATTAGGGAACCCTCGCAGCCTTCTTCTCCCACGAGGACCACCAAAAATGCCGAAAGTTGTGAAGCAGAAGCCCAAGAAAGTGGAGCAACCGGCTCCGCCAACGCGGCGCCCAGCTTCGGAGGCGGATCTGCTTCGTCTTCCAGCTCAGCACCCGGGACGCATCAGAACGACCTGGGAATGCTGGACGAGCAGAAAGATTTTGGTTACTACCCGCCGCCGCAGGACTGGCCCGGATCGGGGAAAAAGGTCGGTAGCGCTCCTGCAGCAGGCAAGCCGGGCTTCCCGAAGCGACTCGCCGAAAACATGGAGGTCCGGTTTAAAGACAATCCGTTCTACAATTTGTTTTACCGCCGGCACTGGGTGAAGTTTCTCGTGCGCCACCAGTTTGCGCAGAACTACGGGCTCTTCATCGACCGACTGACCCGCCGTGCCGCGATCGACGGTATCGTAAACCCGGAGGCGAAGAATGGGGACCAGCACCTGCCCCACCCGAGCCACGCCTCCGTGGACGTGTTCGCCGAGGACTTCTGGACCAAGGAAAACGAGATCGATGACCACGACCCGGTGTACCGCAAGTTCCTTACGGCGAAGCTCGAACAGAAGTGGGCGAGTGATCGCGGCGAGATGATCGATCTGGAAAGTGGCGAAGCGGTCACGGATCTGCAGGGCGTGAAAAGGGTTCTGGCGGCGCGCGGGGAGCTCGAGGGTCTTTACGCAAAATGGAAAAAAGCCTTCTCGGCCCAGATGCGGGACTCCGATGTGCGGTGCGTCGCTGACATTGGATACGGGGAGGGCGACGTCTACAATTGTTTTGACGGCCACAGGGACGAGAAGACGAGCGGTCGACGGTTCTGCGAATCCTACTTCCTGCAGCAGCACATGGCGAAGATGCTGGCCGTCCTGGGTGAGGACGTCGAGAAGAGTGTAGCAGAAGGAACCGCCTCGACGTCGACGTCATCGTCATCAAGCAGGAGTATCCTCGAGCACTCCCAGGAGGTCCTGGACCGGGAGACATGCGAGAACGCCCTATCGATTGACTTTGTGGTCGACGCAGACCGCTTGCAAGCCGCTCTCTGCAGCGAGGCGTTAAGCGGCAACAAGATGCCAGCATCCGGCGGCGTCGGACGGAACACAACAGCGGACTCCTCTGCACGCGCCGCTACTGCGGCGCCGGCGCCCTCGGAATACAACAACGTGACGAAGCTCCGGCAAAAGTATCCGTACCTCGCCTCCGCAGCGGAAGTGGGCAAGTTGAACCCACGCCACGCGAGCGGTAGGGTTTACAGTAGACCGCCCACCCCGACCGGCTTCGGCGGAAACAGCGGAAAGGCTGGAGACAGCAACGGCAGCGACACCCGTCGAGGGCTTGCGAGGGAACAAGAACAACAGGCCGGCAACTGGCGTTCCTTTGTCCGTATGATGAAGCGCGAACACCTGCAGATTTTGGTCTCCGAGGATGAGTTCCACCTCTTTACGTTGGAGACGTTGTGCGACCTGGTTCAGTTCGCGTGTTGGTGCGAGCACTCGCTCTGTGACACGCTGGACCAGCGCACGCGCACGAAACTCGCCTTCCTCTCGGACAGAAGCGAGGACGGAAAAACGATCATGGAAGCAATGAAGGCGAGGCTGTCGAAGTCGATGTCGACGACCTCGACGTCGTCTTCATCACAAAAGCAGGTAGGCGCTCCCTTCAACCAGCTCCGCGAGCAGATCGCGCTGGCCACGAAGCGATATGCGGGCTTGCTGGAAGTTTTGGGGCTCGAAAACGACCCGGACATGTGGTGCCTCTCTGTTGCGAAGCATCACTTCTCCTACTTCGAGCCGGTTGTTGGTGGTGCAAAGCAGAGGCAGAATCGACTGGAGGCCGCGGCGGAAATTCGATATCTGTTGAGAACGTCGCCGCGGCAGAAACTCCTCCAGGACAATGATGAGGTTGACGACCGCGACGAAAATAAAACAATCAAGGAGGCCGCAGAGCAAGCAGATGGGAAGACTCCTCATGACGAGGATGTCGGAGTCATCAAGCGAGAAGACCAGAAACCTGCTGAAACCGGACAGCATGATGTTGAACAAAGCGACG
The DNA here is from genome assembly GCA_005223375.1 of Amoebophrya sp. AT5.2. Classification (NCBI taxonomy): domain Eukaryota; class Dinophyceae; order Syndiniales; family Amoebophryaceae; genus Amoebophrya; species Amoebophrya sp. AT5.2. The sequence continues at coordinate 24,637 of RXOD01004242.1, forward strand.
GCAGTAGAGAAGCTGCACGGGACGCACATCCCTACCCGAGTGGTCCGGCCCTACCCCACGAGGTCGCCGATGGCGATGGAGTCGCTCCCTTCCCCGGACTCGAGGACGACCTCACTTGGCAGGCCATGATTTCTCATCAGAAGATCGTGAATAGATTGAACCACTCCGATGCGAGAACCAGAGCGGGGGATTTTGTGCGCGAACGGCAGAAGTTTATTCGTCCAGACCTGCAGAGGTGGTACGGAGACAGCCCGTTGGGAAACAGTATTCTTCTGCGAATGGTTTGCGGCAAGACCGGCGACGACCCTGAGTTCAACGTTGCGAACGACGTGAAGCCTCCCGCAAGCTTCGAACATTTCCTGCGGCAGGCGGTGACTCTATATGGTCTGGGCTACAAGCGATGCCGCGATAGAAAATGTGCAGCAGGAACAAAGATCACTCACGATCTTGAAGTTCAAAACGATGCTGCAAAACATGTTGAGGAAACAACGGGCGAGCCTCGGCCGGAACTCACCTACGTGCATGCCGAGGAGCCACCGTGTGGTATCGCAGCAGGCCGCGAAGTTCAGCTTCCAGATCCAGAAAATGACGTCGGAGCATCAACATTGAGAGGTGGGAGGCAACAAGAAAATGACCGTGCCCCGACACCGGACGGGCCCGAGGTTCATTCTATGGCTGATTTTCTGCAGGGGATTCCCAACGAGGTTCTTTTCATTCTGGTTACGGAGTACTTCGCCCAGTTTTTTGGGGGCTACAGTTTCAAACGATACAACTTCGGCGGG
>RXOD01004243.1:0-25416 GCA_005223375.1 Amoebophrya sp. AT5.2
TTTGAGGCCTAGAGTCTGAAGGCGCGCCGTGTTCCACCAGGGTGTAATATTTCGGACGTAGTAGTATTTTGAGCCTTGCTGTATAGCTCTTTCTAAAAGGCCGCGGTGCGCAGCACCTCGGCCATGTGCCCCAGAGCCAGGTCCACCGACGCCTTCGCCTCCACGAACTGCGGGTCCGTGTCGGACTCGGGATCCGCCGACGCGGAGATCGCCTCGTAGGCCTTCCACACCAGGTGCGTCACGCAGCTGATCTTCATTGAAACGAACCCCGGGATGCAGTCGGACAGCGCCGCCAGGCGGTGCGAGTCCTCGTTGTCACTGGACCAGATGCAGGACTGCTTGCTGAAGAAGGCCTGGCTAGCAGAACCGATGGTGAACAGCGCGTTGGGAAGCTCGGGATGGAGGTGCAGCAGCATGGTGTCGATCATGGTCTGCCAGTAGTCGTGATTCTGGTTGCAGTCGCACGGGTCGCCGAGCGAAGCGACGGTCTTCTGGGCGGCGACTTGGGTAATGAGGTCGCCGGCGTGGAGGCGGAGTTGTTCATCCTGTGGGGGGAAGAGAAAGAGGAAGGACGGTCGTCTGGAGGGACCACGAAGGAAAATTTGCGCCAGGACCCAATGGAGGGCGCCAGCGGCGGGAAGTCGGCGTCTGCGGCGCATCGTGGTGTCCTGTGTGCTTGGTCGCTGCGCGCGAGCGCGGTGCAGCAAATGATCTCCTGAACCACCACCCAGCCGACCACTTCTGGCTACCTTGCAGCAACGGTCATCGCTCGAAGAGCCTTCTGCTCAGAGAATCCCCGCAACAACCCGCGGTTTCCACCACGGAGCAGCGCACTGGCGTCGTCATCAGAACATCGAGTAGATGAAGCGCTAGGCTATGGCTAACGCGTTTAGAAGTTATGGACATCTCACTCCAGTGGATGCTCATGCTGATGCAAAGGGATCTCTACTATCATCATCTGCAATATCTTTTCTTGTGCTTCGTATCATTCGCGTTCGCCTCTCTGTATCATCTGTACAACTGCTGCTTCGTTTGTATTCACAGCTTCACGGTTCTTCCAGTATCGGATCTAGCAGCGCCACCACCTGTTCGATCTGGGCCTCGGTGAGCAGGCCCTCATTTCGACGCCCGATGGATTCTTTTTCCGCCTCCCGGACCCTCCCAGCAGTGGCAGTCCCCTGCTGTGACACACTGTTTAAACCGCAGAGCGCCACCCGCTTTTGGAGCAGGTCGAAAGCCGTGCACTGCGGCAGCATCATGCACAGCGACACCAGCGTGCGCACCAGAGCACCGGCACCACCTCCACCGGAAGAAGAAGATGAACTTCCACTTCCTTCCAACAGCCGCATGCGGGCCCGGAGGAATACAGGGCTCTCGAAGAGCTGGACGAACTGATCCAGTTGGTTCAAAAAGTTCTCGCTGCAGGTGGCCGCGGACTGGGCCAAACGCAAACACAGCCCCTCCGCTAGCGAATCCTGGCCGCACCAGATTGCCAGGCTCACGGCCGACAACGGATCCGAAATCCACGCCAGCAGAAGACGAGTAAATAGCGTCGGCGTGCGCGGGGGCGAATTTGCTGCTGTCGGGGCGGCAGTTCTGGAAGTAGCTGTTGCTGCGCCTGAAGACGACGTTGTAGTTCTTGCTGTTGTAGTTTTATCTACCCCGCCCGATGCAACTTTCTTCTTTCGCCCGAGAAAGCTGCTCCCGCCACCGAGCAGCTCTTCTTCCGCCTTGTCCAGCAGCATTTGGTCCGGCATTCCGCCTACGTTTATTTTCTCGCTCAGCAACCGCTCCCGTAGCTCCGCCGTTTCTCTACCCGTCAAAAGGATCCAGTGCCAGATCTCCACCGCTTGCCCCAGGAACTGCCGGTGCAGCAACGCATAACTGGTGCATCGATACTTCTGGGACATCGAACCGGCGAGGGCGCTCTCCTGTAGGACGATGGCCGCGATTGTGCGGAAGAAGAGCTCGGCGTCCAGCTTGTCGCAGAGCTGGCGGATGACCAGCCTCCCTCGCTGGTCGAACATCTGCGGTTCCACGCGAAAGAGGTCTAGCAGCTTCCGGCAGACCCCCTGGAACAGCTGCGCGACACCCAACCTATCTCGACCGACGCCGCCGCCGTCCGCTGCTTTGTTCAATTCTTGTCCAGACTGCGAGGTGGACGTGGTGGTCCCTTTTACCGGCGTGCGGGAGAGCTGCGAGAGGGACCGGCTGCCTCCACTTGTGGAAGTTGTCCGGGCTGCTGCTGTTCCCTGTCGTGCTGACGGCGTGCTGGCGCCGCCTGCACTAGCGGACGCAGATGGATAACCAGCTGTCCCGCCTCCATGATCCAGAGACTGCACGAGCACGGTGCGACTCGTGACCGTCGGTCCTTTTCTCTTCGCACCGCTGTCCGGCGTGGAGGTGGCAGTGTGATCGTGCTCTTCGTAGCGGTTCGGACCCAATCGGCTCCCGTCCCGATCGAAAGGGGTCAACACAACGTCCATCTCAACGTTCCCGCCCGAAGGAGCAGCCGAACCATCCACCTGTGGTTCAACATCTTGCCCTTCATCGCCGGAGCCACGGTCACCACCTGCACCACCCCCAATTTTATGATTTTTCCCGTAGAGCTGTTCCGCGGAGATGCGACTTTCCGTCATGATCCGGGCGAGGACTTGGAGCGCCGCGATCACTACCTCCGTGTCCGGGTGCGTCAGCGTTTGAAACAACGGGTCGAAGAGGTCCATGCTCAGCTCCAGCATCTCCTCCGGCCGGTTACTCAGCAGCATGCAGAGCCACTGCAGCGCTGCGGTCTTCAAAACCACGTCTTCGGTACTTGTCCCTGGCGCCGGAGATCTTCCCGCGTTGGAGGATGGACTTCCGCCCGGTGCGCTGGCGTACAGTTCGTTGGCCTCGGCATCAAGGAAGTATGCTCGCGCCGCGGTCGTTCCGCGGCTCATTTCGGCTTGCAGGGCCCGAATCAAGGAGAGCAGCAGCGGCCGCTGCATCGTTTTGCCGTGGCCGCTCGTGTCCACCAGCTCCAGTAAGCCGCTGTGCGTCTCCACCGCGATCTTCGCCGTCTCCTTATCGCTGCTGTCCAGGCACGGGAGCACGCCGGCGAGAAACAGCGGCAGCAACGAAAACGGCTGCGGGTCCTCGTCGGAAGACAAAGGATTGACGTAGTCCTCGCCAGCAGTTGTTGTGTAGAAGTTCGCGAACTCGACGAAGCTCTGCAGCCAGGACAGTGCCGACGTGAGCTGCGCGGACCAGGCGACCCTGCTCTGGTTGCTTCCGGTGGTCCGCTCGCGGCGCATCTCGGCCAGCGAGTTACGGATCGTGTCCACCAGGATGCGCGCCGTCGTGTACGTCACCCTGTGCCGGGTCGCGATCGTACTCCCCCCCTTCAGTCCTTGCAGGAAGTTGGTCAAGCACACATCGGCCTTCACCCGGATGTCCTTCACCGTCTCCCCCAGCATGCTGAAGAGCCCCGGGAGCAAAGCCGGCAGGTGCAGATACAGATCCAGGTCCGGGATCGTCTGCAGCAGCTGCACCCAGCCGAGCAGGAAGCTCCGCAGGAAGGGGTTGCGCGAGTGGATGCGCTCCGCGAGCAGGGGCATGAAGTTGGGGAGCTGGAAAGTTGAGAAACCTCCCTTCGCGACCGGCGTCTCCGTCACGATGTCCTTCAGCACCTTGTCCAGGTACACCGCGCCCGCCTTCACGTCCTTGTCCGGGTCCGCGATGTGGCGGCCCGCAGCGTCGAAGATCTCGTTGAAAAAACGCATCGGCCGCGCAACCTTGATGATGTTGTACAAAGCCTCGCACGCGTAGTACCTGACTCGTGGGTGCTCGTCCTCAAACACGGACAAAACCGGCGGCACCAAATACTCAATGTACTCGTCCCAAAATAACGAGCGAGCACCCTCGATCTCGATCGAGCCATATGGAGAGACCAGATGGTAAGCGAGGAAGTGGTAAGTACTTCCTGATGAGTCACCCCTTGGGTGGCGGATTGCACTAGGTGGCGGATCATTGCACTAGGTGGCGAGTGCGTCAAGGAACGGTCGGCGCTTGCGCCGGGCGGTTTCAGAGATGCCCCAGTGTTTGGAGTAGGGGGGGCAAGGAAGTAAGTAAGTGGGAGGGACCACGAGCGGAACAGGAAGGCCATGAAAACCCAGCAGGGGCTAGAACTAGATGTAGATTGGTTATGGTGCTACTTTTACTAGGGCTAGAGCCTGAAAGCAGGGCAAAAGCAGGCGCCTGCTAGAGTGGCGCCTGATTCTTAGCTGCAGGGTGGAGGGGTGTCAGGCCTGCTGCCAACCGCGGACAGCCGCCTTTTCTCCTGGTGCAGACCTCACCATCTTCAAAGGGGACCCCGAAGAGCCCCCAAGACAAATCACTTCCCACTTAGCCACTTACCATCTGGTCTCGCCATAAGCCAAAAGCTCCTCCTCTTGTGCCTCGGGCGGCGGCCCTCGCAATATTACTGGCCGCGGTCCGGGACGAGGTGCTGGACGAGGCAGAAGCGAACAACTTCCCGTTCATCACCGTACCCGCTGCGCTCGTCGACGAGGAGGGCTGCTCTCCGAAATGCTCGCTAGCCCCTGCAGTTCCGGTAGTGATTCCCCGCCCGGCGTGTTGCGTGTCGTCGACAACGTCCTCCTTCGGGTAGTGCTCCGCAACCAACCGTGAAAAGTAGTCCCCCTGCTCGCCGCGAGACCTGCAACGTTCTCAGATCGATGAGGACGACAATCGATGCGATCGAACAATTCGAATTCGAAACACGTGCCTTCCTGTACTTCTGCTCCGACAAAGACAAATCGAATTCAAAGTCAAAGTCGAAGATGAGTTGTAGGTAGTGTACGTAGCTTACGCGGCTCAAGCTTACGAGCGGCGTTAGCGTTACCACTCTGCCTATAATTCCTATCGGAGGACTTGAAATACAAATACCTCCCGCCCACCCCCCCAGCGGCAGCAAGCTGGCTCTGCCCCACTGCGGGGTCCTTGTTGAGAAAGGAATGCGTGTCCAGGCCGATCGCGACCGCGGCCAATCCGATGAGTCCACCCTTTCGAATGTTGGGCGTGGGCGACTCGACGTACTCCCGGAGGAAGAGCAAAATCTGCTTGATCTTCTCGCCGCCCAGCTCCCGGACGAGTTTTTCCAGTTCCAGCGCGGCCTGCTTTCGCTTCTCGTAAGAAGTGTTGGCGAGGGCTTTAGTCACCGCCACGCCCAGCAACGTGTCCAACGAACTCATGGCTAATCGTTTTCGCTTTCGGTAAAGGGTTTTATATAAGAAGAGGACTATAATTTTAATACTTCTTGTATGGCTCGTTCAGTATCTATCAGTCGACTGATGTATCATGACCCTTAGTAGTACCACGCAGCACTGACAAAGATCGTGATATCCATCCGTAGCTCCGTATCCGTTTCCACCCCATTACTACTTACCCGAGAAACAGAATAAAGTTGTCGTTGACGTTGTCCCCGTCAGTTTACGATTTTTCTGTCGGCGACGAGCGGCCTGGACTTTATCTTGTGCTCGCGTGCTGCAGGCGCAGGTGCCGGCGCGTGAAGAAGAAGATCAAGATTGGATTCATTCATTGATGCGTGCAGTCGTGCGACATCAATCAAAGGTCGACATCGACTCGTAAAATATTTTTGACCTGCAAATAAAACGTAAGTACCCATCTATAGCCCATACACGCGGGCGGCCAACATCGAGCAAACAACATCGATCACGACCACGCCGTGCTGGTACGGTCATTAAATTCTCATAGCAGTAGGCGCACCCCGCCATCGCGGCACAAGAACTATATAGAGGTGCCTCCATCGGCTACGACGGCGAGGACCATCGCGACGCCTACAAAAGGCAGTCCGGGTGCGTTCGGTGCGCTACTTTTGTCGTGTTTGTGCAGTTCACGGATGCCACTTCCTCCCTCGGCTGCCCGATCCAATCCGCGAGCAAAATGCCCGCCATCACGTTGAGGACCTCCGTCTGCGCGATCAGCGCCACCATCCGCAGGAAGCCGTTCCAAAACCCTCCGCACCGCACCAGCGCCCTCCACGCGCGCAGCCCAAAAACCAGCGCGCTCACTTTGCCGATCGCCACGTTCGCTCCGTAACTCAAGTAGTAGCGCGGGTTTAATCCGTGGGCCGGCGGCACGGGGGGCGACCCGCCGACCGGGTGCATGCGATCGTGCCAGTTGAAGCGGAAGTAGTCACGACACGGGCGCCACAGGAGGCAGTGGCACCGGTCCAAAGTGGCGGCGAGCACGGAGCAGTCGCGCAAAGGTTGCGCGACGTCGTGGAGAAACTGGGCGAGGTCCCTGACCGTGCCCTCGTCGACCGCGCGGTCGAGGGCCGCAGCGAGCGCGGAGTCGGCCTTCCTCAGCAGGGCGAGAACCAGGTCTATGTGCTGTTGCAGGAGCTCCTGCTCTGAAGATGTGCAGTCTTTCACCTTAATATTCTGGGCGTCGTCCTCCTCGTCGAGGTCTTCGCGGTTGTCCTGCTGCTGCCCTAGAAGTACCTCCTGTTGCCGTTTCTGGAGTTCGTGGTGGCGCTTCTGGATTTCACGGAGGAGCCGGGGCTTCAGCGCGGCCTGGCAGGTGCTGCAAGAGGTGCCGCCGCCGCGGTGGGCCAGCCACCCGTTGAGACAGGCTGGGTGCACGTTCTGGCGGCACTTGCACGGCCGTGCCAGCAGACTCAGCCTCTCCTTCACGACTACTTTTTCACGTTGTGGATCTCGAGAACCAGAGGACGCGGGGGCCCTGCTTCCCAAAGCAGACTCGACCGCACGGTAGACGAGCGACGAACTTCTTGTAGAGGTGGCGGTGGTCGTCGGGGTCGTGGTTGGTGAAGGCGGACTGCAAGAATCAGTAGTAGTCCGTCGAGGCGCACCTGCCGATGGCCCAGCACCCCCTTCTGTCGAGTGGTCGGTGGAGCGGCTCAGTTCATTGTCCATCTCCTGAATCACCAGGCCGCCCGTCTCTTCCACGTCTGCGATGAAAGCTGCGACGCGATTCCTCACCTCCTTCACGTGCGCGGCTAGTTTTTGGCCCTTCCGCCCCACCTGAGCAAGCAAACTCTCCACTTCTGCGCCCGTTTCCTTTGCGAGCGTCACCGTTACATCGCGCGCGACGAACACAGATTCGGCTACTATTGCTTCCCAGCAGCTGCCCGGGAGAGGACCTTCTCCTTCGCTGCACGACGTCCGCGACACTCGCTTGCGCTCCTTCGCCCCCTCCCGCGCCGCACGCACGGCGCGCCGCGCGACGCGCGAGGGCAGAGTCAACACCTTCCGTTGCAGGTCCAGATAGTCCTCCTGTTCCTCCGCCGCCTCCGTCGCGGCGCCCGTCAGCACGGGCAGAACCTCGAACAGCGACCAGTAACACGCGCGGACGTAACTCAGATGGAACTCCTGCAAGTACTTCCGCCGGCTCAACCTCAACAGATCCCACTCCGTCCCGTACAGAAGCACCATGTACAGCACGGAAAAGTTCATCGGAATCTGCCCAAGCACGGTGAACAGGTGACACAAGGAACGGAGCTTCGCCCGGGTGCCCGCGTCGAAAAGACTTCGGCGGGACGGGCTGGATCCGCTCCTGGCGGCGTCGGCCGAGAAGGTGGACGGGGTGGTCGTTTCCTGAGCTTCATCTGCTTGTGGTCCCGAGCCCGATTCTTGGGCAGATCCTTCCGCGTGGTCACCGAACAGCGTGTGACAGATGTAGCAAACCATCTCCATGGGCGCCTCCTCCTCCGAACTTCCGCTCCACTGTCTCGACCCGTACTGGTCGAAAATTTCCACCAGCTTCCAAGCATCATCCTCGGAAGCTGGTGGAAAGTTTCGGGCGGTCATCTCATTCTCATCGTCGTCAAGGACGGCGTGGTCAGGAGCAAATACGCAAGCGGGAGAGCGGCCGCGATAGACCCCTTCGCAGTCTTGCTCTTGCCCGGATTTATCTTCGGCTTTTTCATCAGTTTGGCGCGGGCGCCGCAGCGCAGGGTTGCTCCCCTCGGTTGCGGCGGTCTCGTCGAAGAGGTTCCCCTTCGACAGAAGTGACACATCAGCGAAACAAGGCTGCCAGAATTCCGCGACTGAGCTTGATGAGCAAACCTCGACTGGCGAACCACTGAAAGCTCGACTGGCAGAAACTGCGGCTGGCGGATGATCTTCCCGACGCCAGCAGCATGTCAAAGAACTCAGACCGCCGCGGGAGCTGATTCCATTACCATTGTGATTGTCCTCGTCTTCTTTCTCTTTCGCAGCACGACCCAGCAACGCGGGCGGCGGTAAGGGCTCCAGGTGGTCCAATGCATGTGAGTCGGAATTCATTTCGGGAAGAACAAAACAAGGTCCACCGTCCTCCTCACCCGCCCGCTCCAGGAGGTCTTCCAGGAACGGGAAAGAGTCGCGGACGAACGGCGGGCTGGATGGTACGCCTACGCACCAGTAGGGCGTACTGGGCGCCGAGCTCCCACTGCTCGCCGGACTTGTTGCCGTGCACGTGCTCGCGGAGGTCGAGGCGGTACTACTTTTCGAGTGCCGCCGCCGGCGCAGTAGCGCCGTGTGGGAGGCCTGATGTTGATCATGATCATGAAGAAGAGAGCCGCTGCTCGTAGAAGCGCTAGACTTCGTGCTGTCTGCGGAGGTGGCGATCCCGCTGCTCGACGGACTTGGCGTGGACGAAGTAACCTTCGCCTGGCGACCGTCGTCCTGTTCGTGAACCATTTTCACTGCCGAGGTCGAGCAGGCCGCAAGACCGCCGACGACAAGCAGGCCCCGCAGAGGCGTACTGCAAAACATAGGTTTCGACATCATGATCGAGCTCGAGGTCGACACGACTGCTGATGCGGATGCGTGGCGCTAAAAAAGTACGTAAACTAAGTCTAAGTTTTCAGAAACTACAGCTGCACGACTGGCAAATTCTATCGTGCGTGGTCAAATACGCCTTACGCGAAGATTAAGTATGTTGTAACTAAGGGCAAGTATACATCAGTATTCTTGGCGCTACTTCTGAGATGACATGATCAGTACTCCTGAGATCTCGAAACTCCACGGCGCGGATGAATGATCGCAATTGATTTTTTTCTTCTTCTCCTTTTTCTTCAGTACGCAGAATGATATAGATCACTCTTCCTCTTCGCGGAGAAGACTGCAGGTCACGGCGCAACAACAATAAGAACCGGCGCAAGAAAGATCGCGGCTCGCGCATAGAATTAGAATTGCATGACGCATCTCGTCGATTCGTTTTTTTTGCAACAACAATCATCTTACACGGGCGGCAGCATCACTTCATCTACTTCTACAGTGACGCAGAGCGGTGGCGGTCCGGAAACAAACGTCCGAAAGAGATCCTTGTTTTCGGGAGATAAGAAAAAGTCTGTCTCTCTTTTCATCTCCCGCACAAATAATCCCTTGACGCGTCGCCTGCGAGTACGCGCACCGTTTTTTACTTTGTTAAAAAGAAGGTATAGTCATAGCGCTGACCGAGTGGCGAGAGAACGATCGGTCCGGCCAAAGCACAAACGAACTGAAAATGGTGCCGCTAGCTCTGCTCTTCGTCGAGAATTTGCAGCTAAACGGCGTCTATCGATGTGACCCTTACAGGTATACCCGAAGTAACGGGCTAGTGCTAGAAGCTGCTATGATGCTGGCTTTGGTTTTGCCCAATGCCTTCACCATGCCTTCACCTGCTGCTGGTTTTGGTTTTGCCCGAGCAGCTGTTGCGTCTGTGTGTCCACTTTCACCGCCTGATTCAGAAGCTTTTGCAGCAGCTGCATCTCTCGTTCCGTCGTGGTCACCATTTTCAGTCCTCGGATGACTTCTCTGCCTTGCGAGAAGTGCGACGGCTCGCGGTGGTACTCGAAGTGAAGGCGCCGGGCCTCGCGCTCGATTTCGTCCAGCTTCGCGATCCATTCTTGATCAAACGCCACCGGCTCTTCTCGTTCTAGTTCCGGAAGTTTCCCGGAAGCTGTGGCTGAAGTAGAAGTAGAAGTAGATGCCCGCAACATATTGAAATTCGCATCATGCTGCAAGAACTGCTGGTGCGCACCGGACGCCTCTCTCATCGGAGGTCGGAAATGAAGGCGATCTTCTCCGGCTGCAAGAAATCCAGCACGACCAGCTGTAGATGTAGAAGACGGCGCCGGCGCAGCTGCAGCTGCGGTTGCTTCCGGTCCCACGCCGCCCCGAACGACGCCTGCAGTGAGGCTTTTGATGTAGAGCCCTTTATCGGAAGACGTCGCACGACCTACGGATGCCACTGGAGTTACCAGCACCTCCTGCTTGCCACTGAAGTCGCCCTTGCCACCTCCGGCATGTTCCTCCACAACTGAAGTCGTGCCGCGATCGGATGTGGCCGCGGGGTTAGATGCACCGCGATCAGGTGAAGACGCCGTCACGTAGTTGTTCGCTTCCCCACTTCCGCTGCGTCGCATGGAGCGAACTCGTGGGTGCTCCGAGTGTACTGAGTTCGCCCCATGCGACGCGGAGGTGTTCATCGAGTACTTGCGGAGGTACGACCGTCGTGGCGTGGGTAGCAAGGAACTGGTCTCCGGTGTGTGACCCTGGTGCGAGCAGTTCGTCGAAATCGTACAGTTCGTCGTGGAGAGCATCACATCACGCTCAGACGATTTGCTAGTCCTGGTTCGCTGCTCGACGTGTCTGCTGTTGTTGTTTATTTGAATTTGCTCTACTCGGTGAATGCTGATGGAATTATGGTCCTCCTGCTGGGCAGCGTCATTCGCCTTACAGGAGGTGTTCGCTGCGCATGGGTTGTCTTTCCTGCTGCAGTGGGCACCCACCGTCGTCGTGCTCTTGCAGCTCGCGCCGAGGCTGTCGCCTCCGTTTCTGGATGTCGAGATCGAAGCCCCGAGGCAGTCCGTGTGCTCGTCTTCCACGTTGGTCCCGAACTCCGTACTTTCTGCGTCGTGATCGAAAGAAAAGCTCTTGCCGAAAGCTGGCGTGGTGCCTTGGACCTCGAGCTCGACGTCGACCGCTGCCTCAGAGGTGGACGCTGCCAGCATAGATCTCACCGGCAAATCCAACGGAGAATCCGCGGCAAGGTCAAGCGGGCCTCCACGTAGTCCTACTCCTCGTGGCCCTGCTACTGGTGCCTGTTTTTGTTTTTCTGCTTCTGCGTGTTCCGGATCAACACGCGACTCCAGCCCCACCGCAGGTACCCCAGTGCCAGTGCTCCTGCAGCTGCCACGTGAGGCTGATGATCTCCTTGTAGCATTGTGCTGTTGTTCGCCGCACTGTTGCTTGTTACTGTACGACAGCTCCAGCGCGATCTGCATTTGCACTTCGTAAAGCACTTCCGCGTATTTCAGGAATTTGCGAATGTCGCCCCCCAACGCGTCCATCGTCTCCTTCAACTGCTGCGTCTTCCTTTCCAGTGCGGTCCGCGGCTCCTCCACCAAGCGCGGAAAAGGAGCGGTTTCGGGTCCGGCTGTTTCCGTCCGCGCGGATGGAGGTGATGCGGACGATCCCATTCGCTTCGGCTTCTCTTGATCATCTTGAGCTAGTACTTGATCTTCATGCTGAGCCGGAATCACGACGAGGCTGGTGCGGCCGTACGCTGCGTTCTTGGCGAAGGAAAAGGGTTCGGGCAACTCGTCGTCCGCATCGGTTTCGTCGTAGCAGATCATGGCTCTGGCTTCTGCTGCCCCATCAGTTTCGTCGTCTGCCTCCGGTTGAGGCAAGGGGCCGACGACGCCGCCGCGTGCCCCAAGGCAATTCTTTTTCTGGGTAGTGTTTGAGTACAACTACCTTATCATGGATGTTGTCGAAAAATAAGTAAAAAGCGAGTGGAGCTGCAGCTGGAGCATCAAAAGTTTAGAATAAGAAAATTTCACGCACCAACTTCTACTTGCGCAACGGGCGACGAATGTCGATGCTAGCAGGTGCGTGCCAAAATGCATGATGGAGTACGTACCTCACTCTGTGCCCATGCGGTGTCGTCACTGGCCCCTGAGGAAAAGCGGTTGCTTTTGCGGCCTGTCCGAAAGAAAACGGTTGGCGCCGACATTATTTTCGAGGGAAATGAAAAATCCGAGCCGTCCGTACTCGACATATCACGCATCTTCTCGTCGTTGCGTCGAGTGGATGAAAGGGCTAGGGCGTTGTGCAGGGATGAAATCCGTCCAGCGGGGCGCCACCTCCGCCTGTGCAACAACCGTTACAGTGACTGGCGCGGGTGCGTGTGGCTGTGTGCGTAAAAAATAAGTGCTCGTCAATGTAGATGCATCGACTTCTAAATGGATCAGCTGCATCAGTTTCGAAAATTGACCAATAAACTTCTACTTTGATGTATGTTATCCTAACCTACCTAGCCCTAGGCTAAGGCTGAGAGAAGCCTGACCGGCCGCGGCGAGGGCGACGCCATGGACATACTAAAGTGTCGTGTAGCCACGACTTCGTGGTGGTTCACCTTCACCGTAATGGTTCACTAGCACCAGCAGTTCAATGGTGACGATAATGAACGAAGAAGAGCCGTTGAAACCTGGTGCTTGGTGGTGGACACCTCGAAATTCCTTCCTCGTCGTGGTCGAGGTCGTGTCCGTGTGGAATAAATATATAGTAATCTCCGAACTCGAGGACAGCGTGTGGTATAAATTTAATCTCCGAGCGAAGAACCAGGAAGAGCAAGATCAAGAATCTTGAACAGTAGAGACGGCCTGCCTTCCAAGAACAAGATGAAGACCGTCGAACTAGCTGCAGAACGAGCACCAGAGCCTGCGTGATCTTCGTCCAGCTCCGCAATTGATTCCGAAGACCAACGAGTTGATCAAGCGACTGGTTCAGGAAACCACGACGCACTCTGTTCCTGATAGTAGCGCTATCTCTACTAGTAGTAGAGCGGTAAATAAATGCATTCTGCAGGCAGAACAACATGAGGACCGAATCAGCTCCACGCTCGACTTCGAAAAGACGATGTCGCGAACAACTCGAACAACGGTAGAACTTCAGTAAAATTCGACGTAGTACTATTACCACAGTTCTGGTGGTCGACGTCGAAGTCATGCGATCCACATTGTTACGGAAGTACGTCATATACGGAAGTACTTCTTGGCTTTGGCCTGCAAAAACAAAGTCTGATCTACTTCCTGTAGGTCCCAATCGGCCCGATGTTTATTCAACGTTTCTTCACTCCTTTTCCGCCGCCCTTTCCACCGCGACCCTTACCGCGTCCCTTGCCTTTGCCGCCCTTTGCCTTTCCTCCGCCTTTTCCTTTTGAGGATCCCTTACCCTTACCCTTGCCGCCGCCCTTTGCGCCCTTGCCAGAGCCCTTCTTGCCCTTGCCTTTTTTCTTCTGCTGGCTCTTTACGTCGTCGAGAACCTCATCCAACGACTTGTCCTTGCCACTTTTCTCAGACGACCTGGTGATTGGGTAGTTTTGCGAAGATCGATCGATGGATTGTTCGTTGCACAGTGGCCAGTACGTAGGTCGACGTACAGATTCGATGATAAAAAAAGTTCATACGGACCCACCTCATGGAGGGTGGTAAAGTTCATACGGACCCACCTCCTGGAGAGTGGTAAAGTTCATATGGACCCACCTCCTGGAGGGTGGTCCCTCTCCCTTCTTTTATAAGAAATAAAGTAGGTCGTGTACTTCCATTTCTCCAGTTCTTGCAGCGTCTGTTTTTTCTTCTTTGCTTTTTCCTCCATTCGCTTCACTCCTACCGCTTTTCCAAATTTCGCATTTGCTTGGTTGCGCTTTCTCTCCTCCACAGTGGAGATGCGCTTCTGCTCGTCCACAATGCGCGCGCGCACCTTCAGCATCTGCTCGTCGGTTTTAAACATCTCCGCCAAAAAGTCCCCGGGCCGCGTCGCCGGCACCTTCATCACGCGGAGCCGCCGGTACCCCTCCGCGACCAAATCCTTACCTGAGGTGATGAGATGTGTGATTTTCATTCCATTGTTCCCTCGTTGCCGTTGGTTGGGATTGGGTCGTACAGACATGTCGCGGGGTTCATTTGCGGGCTTCGAACCACGCGTACGCTAGCTTAAACTAAGAGTTAACTACTGCTGCAGCCAAGCCCGGGTTTAATTTCCGATGCTTGAGCGCCGGCCTAAACCGTCATTGGCATAGGGCCTCGGACCAACTTAAGTTTGCGCATCATGCCACAGCAGGGCTTAACTCCATAACAAGGCAAATCAAGCAAGACATATATACATTGTTTGCTAGGATCGAGAGAAGCGACCCCAGCCCGACGTCGACCCACCTTCAACATAGGATGAGGATCAAGAAGAGCAGATACTTATATTGATATTCATTGTTCTGAGAGGACAAGAATGAATGAGAAAGTACACTGCTGCAGGAAGGCTTCCTCTCTTTTTACATCTTCGTGCACGGCGGTTTTGTCCAACGGCTTGGCTGCCGTGATTGCGAGGCTCTCGATCCAGGGCACGTGCTTGGAGCCCGCCGCTGGCTTGTACCTGATTTCCTCGATCTTTCCTTTTATGGCCGCTACGTCGAAGATCTTCTTTGGCTGTTGGCCTTGCAGCTGGGCTTTCTGCTGCTCCTCACGCGCGAGGCGATCCTCCTCCGTCGCAATCCGCTCGCCGGGGCCGAGCAATGCGGCAGCCTGGGCCAGAATCGAAGCGGACATTCTTTCGCGTTCGACACGACCTACGTACTCCAATACAATGTCTGCTTTTGAATGATATTTACTTCTTACTTTCGCAATCGATACAAATACCAATAGATACGATCGATGCTGACACTACTGATTACGAGTTCTGCCGACAGACGACCAGTGACTAGCCGAAACCTGTCCCTGAGTCTTGTGACGACGTTCAGACATTTCAATAGCGTCCACCATAGTCGTGAAGGTGATGTCGTGGCAGTGGCTGCGCGCCGCCACCACGCACTAGCTACGCTTAGGCTCATCAGATCCAGATGATCGCTTTTCATGATGATCTATCACGACGAGGATCAGGATCGGATCGATTGTAACTCACCGACACAGACCGTGCGACACGGAATTGGATGTCGAGCGTATGATACGGATCGGACACGATCGTTAGGGAGATCGCGATCTTGAGGTACATTGACATTCTTGATACGATAAATATAACACTCCACGCCGCACGATGATCATCACTGCTCGCGCGACATGCAACTGGGAATGGAAAATCCTTGAGGTAGAGGCTGTTCGCTAAAATCAAACTCAGAACCAGCTGCGGCTTTGACTTTGATGAGGTAGAAACAACTAAGTTTAGTACCTAAGAAGATCCTGCCCCGTTCATGTTTATCCGCACGAACATTCCGCCCAGTCAGAGGGAGAGGCGCAGCTCGATCTGCCTCTTGTCTTTTCATCTTTGCCTCGGATTTATTTGCCTCTGCGGATTTCGATCTTCTTCGCTGCAGTGTCACAACCGGGTTTCTTTCTTGCGGTGCGCTAGAAGGCACTGCGTTAATTCAGTAAAATCCGAATACTTAGTACACCTCCACTGCTGGTTGTATAATAATCCGATCGAGGCTCCTTTTCAAATTCATATTCAAAAAGAGCGTGCATATCGTGCCGGAACGAATTGAACCTCCACCTCTGGTCCGCTGCGCTCTACGGCGACATAGTACACTACTTCAACTTCTGGTTCTGGTGCCGTTCTTGATTATAGTGATACGGCTTTCGATCGTTATCAAGTATTCAGGTGCAATCACTCCGCAGAATTGGCCCATTCGCACGAATCGTTGTCGTTTTGTTCATCGCTACTGCCATTCACTGGGCCAGATAAACGTAGTTGTCGACAATAGGAATAGAAAAATTGGAATTCCACCAGCCGTCCTTTCCTATTGTTCCCAAAAAATGAGTTCTGGTTTTCGTAGTTTTCATTTTCTTTCGACATGTCGATAAGAGAGTGGCTACAGGCTCGCATTCGAGAGCCCCAGCCCATGCTTGGTTTCTGTATTTTACACTGCCCCCCCCTGCGGAGTTCGCGAGCGGCGGGGATGGTTACCGAGCAGAGCTGAAACTCTTCTTGATCTTTTTTTGTTTTTTTCAGCCTTGTGAAATAGCACGTCTTTCAGACATATCGGCTTTCGTCAGCCTCAGTTCGATTTCGGATTGCGGTTCCTCTTCGTTCTTCTAGAGGTAGAGCTTCTAGAGTTTATAATCTAATTCTGAACGAATGAATAAAGAAGAACGGGGTGACGGCAACGGCTGTATTTTCTAGAATTCAATCACTTCCTGTTCCTTCGATAGAAAGATTTAGATCTCACGACTACACGACGATATAAGTAATTTGAAACATTTTTCTCCTACCTCCCCGTAAATTTTCCTCGAAGAATCTTCGGCTCACTGCGCCAGCACTTCTTTCCGCTGGTCCTCCGCCGGAACGCCCTGCACCATCCGCGCAACTTCTGCTTCCCCATTTCTTCCCACTGTTTTCACGCAACAATTCTGCCCCCCGTCTGCGACGTTCAGCACGACTTTCCCGGCGGAGAAGCCCTCCATTTCGGCCAAATCGGCCGCCACGCGTGCCCACGAGCCGAAATACGCGTGCGAAACCACGGGATCGTTCTCGATGCCGTGGCCGAGGGTGCACGTGGTGACGCCATTCACTGAGATGGTGTGATCTTCTTCGTTTCCATCGGCAACAGCTTCCAGCAGGAAGTTGTACACGGCGCGGACGTGGTGCAGGTTGGAATGCGCCGCCGCGCTACCCAAGATGCGCTGCTGTTTCACAATCTCCGCGGGGAAATGCCACGACTTCATCTCGTCATTCTCGGCCGGGGTGGTGGAGTGCACACTTGTTCCTCCGACCTGAAGATCCGCGTGATGGAAGTACACCGGGTGCCAGGGCGTGATCCCGAGCCCGTTCAGCTCCTTTCCGAACCGGATCAGCTTCAGCGCGTTGTTGGCGGAAACAGTTTCGATCACGCACTTCACGCGCATCGGGGTCTGCTTCAGCCCAGACAGAACCAAGTCGCCGGCTTTCATCTCGTCACACCGCCGGAGGGTTCCTTTGATGATTGATAAATGATCCGATTCATTTGTTGCTGGCACGATACGATTTATGTTCGTTGTTGCTGGCACCTGCACCATCGCGATTGACATGAAAAAACTGGGTATCAATCGAGCGAGAGATGAAGGTGGCGAGATTGAGTCGGGTTGGGAAGCCACGACTGGCGGTGGCGGCGGCGGGACCGGGGTAATATCATCGATAAATAATGATGAACATCACTATTGATTGGACCTATACGAATCTGACTCTGAGTGTGAGTGACACGCCTAACTTTCTGCTGGGATTTGATGTTCGTTACTTTATTCTTGAGCTACTTTGACCACAACCACTTTCTTGAAGATATAAATTTGTTCAGTCGTGGATGAACCAAGAAGCGAAGACCAGACTTATCGATATTCGGTACCTTTTCCGTCGGCGAGCAGCACTTTTGCATCGGCGCTCCAGCAGGGTCCGTACGAATTGTTGTATGCACTCATGGAGATCGGGGGTCCTCCGCGGCCCCCTCGTCCTCCTTCCCGGCTCGGCTTTGGCGTCTCCACCTTGTTCACGAAAACGTCGGTAATCTCGTCCACCAGC
Organism: Amoebophrya sp. AT5.2; assembly: GCA_005223375.1. Taxonomy (NCBI): domain Eukaryota; class Dinophyceae; order Syndiniales; family Amoebophryaceae; genus Amoebophrya; species Amoebophrya sp. AT5.2. The sequence goes on from RXOD01004243.1 coordinate 17,529, forward strand.
TCGTCGAAGACCGTGTTTTCGCCGTAGTTTTGCACGCCGACGTCCTTGAAATTGTTCCGCTTCTGCAGCATGTGCGCGAAGCGCAGAGACCTCAGGTAGTAGGCCCCCCATTTGTTGAACCAGTCCTGGCGGGAGACCGCCTCGAGCACCTGTCCGCGGAAGTCTTCCGCGAGAGCGGTCGTGGGGTCGTCCGACATCAATGATCCCGCAAACTTCTGCAGCAGCGCATCCACCTTCGCCGTCTTCTCCTCCAGGGAGGGCAGATTTTGCTGGTTCGCATTGGTCGAGGAGCCCCCGAACCCGACGTTCCGCTCCTGTCCGAAGGGCAGCAGTCCCTTGTTCACCAGGAAGTCGAGCACCTCCACCCCTTCCGCGCGGAAAATCGCCCGCAACAGCCGCGCAGAGGAGGTTGAAGTAGAGGTATGGGAGTGGTTCTCGGGCAGCGCCGCCAGGGTCATTTCCCCGCACCCCGTCTTCACGAACGACGCCGACACCTCGAGGTTGCTGGTCATCGCGGTCACAGGAGCAGGGGTTCTTTTCATTTTCTCCAGCAAGACAATGTCGCGCGGCTGCCCGTACTCCAACACGTTACCCAACGGAATGCAGATCTCCGAGTCTCGAACGCAGACCCCGTGCAGCCCCCCCTTCACCTTCACTTCCGAGACACAACTAGGGCCCCCAGAAACTACACCTGGACCTCCTCCGCGCACGCTGATTTTCAGGTCCTTGCACTCGTTGACGCAGGTGTTGCGCAGGCTCGCCAGCGCGTGGATGAACACGGTGCCGACGAAGCTGCCGTCCGGGATGAAGCAGAAACTCCCCATCCCGAGCAGCGCCAGCTCGTCCAGCAGCTTCGACTCCAGACTGTACCCGAAGCCGAACGTGCGCAGCGTGAAGTCCGTGCCGGGCGTGAGCTTTTTGCTCTTCAGGTACTTCTGCAGCGCACCGACGTGGCCCTGCGGGGTATTCATCTGGTTCGGTAAGCCGTCGGTAAACAGCCACACCTCCGTCTTCGCGAAGTCGGACGCGAATTTGTACCCGATTTTGTCCTCACCTCCACGAGCAGCAGGGGGGGCAGTGGTCATAGGGGGTTCCGCGTCCGGCTCCTGGGTCGTGGCGACGGTCGACGCGACGTCGGAGGACGTGGAAATGGTCGACGCGCTGTCGTCGAACTCTTGATCGCGTTGGTTTTCATTTTGATGCCCCGTCTGCACCATTACGTCCACCGCGGTTTTGAGCCCGTCCCACAGGTTGGTGCTGTTCAACGGCGTCAGCTGCTCGATCTCCTTCGTGGCCTTCTTCTTGTCCGCTTCCTTCCCCACTTCCAGTCTTTCGAACACAATTTTCGCGGAGCTCGTGAACGCCACCAACGACAAGCAGAAGCCCTCCTCTTTCGCGTCCAACGAGTTTACGACGGTCAAAAGCGAGTGCTTCACCAGGTCGAGGATTGAAAACCCGTGGTCCTCCTTCGCGCCGCTCTCCGCGACCGCCTGCACGCGAGAACCCATGGAGCCAGACACGTCCACCAACAAAATCAGGTGCTTCTTGTTCGACATGTCGTTCACCGGATCAACGCGGCCAACCGGCGAACGCGGCGGCGGAACAACAGTGATCACGTGGTGGAGGTCCTCCCCATCGCCGGGCAGCCGCAGAGTGGAGTGCACAAGCTGCAGGCCGCCAGCGGCGATCGCGTTCGAGCTGTTGTTCGTAAAGTTGCTGTTTCCTCCGGTGATAGACGCCATCTTCTTGCCGCTGTATTTGTATTTCAGTACCTATAATGGAGCAGTGGTTTTGGCTGGACTGCTTCGGCTTTCGGTTGTTGTAGACGAGGAGCAAGCTCTTTGCTCTGAATCTGAAGCTAGTCCTTGTCGCCGTTTATTCTGGCTAAGTAGCTGTGGATGCGGCTGTTAAGTTACCTTACTAGATTTAGATGCTGGATCAAGTAGGTAGGCAGAAGCCTTGCTTTGGATCGTTCTCGTTGTGAGTGTGAGAAGTCGGGGTGTAGGAAGTTTTTTCGTCGGTGTCGCTTTTCCTGCTTCTGTCGTGGGTTGGTTGATGTTGATAGATTACACCAGATAAAAAAAGATGATGATCATGCTCTTATTCATTGCGAGTGCGGTGAGCCGCAAAAGAGGCCGAAGTCGACGGAAGCAGAAATCACTCGTCTCTCAACAGGTAGTTGCGCTCCCTTCTGCACGAATCGAAATCAGTATCCGACGGAATCCACATCCTGGCATCAACATCGAGTTCGAGGTCGAAAGAATCCACAGAACCACCGAGTTGAAACAAAATGGCAACTTCTCTCTTCGTATAAGTAGTTCGTTTACTCTTGGTTTTGCACACGTTGCGGTTGCGATGTTGAGATGAAAGTGAAACCAACATGAAAAAAATCGGATTGCGCTTGTCGGAGACATACAACGGCGCGTCGAAGCAAAAACTATTTGGTTCAACGATCATCAACAGTACATAGTCTTTGCATCGATATAAAGAAGTGTCCACAACTTGAGCTTCTGGCATCATCGAGGATCATCTTCTAGTTCTACTACCGCTGCCATTGCTGTGTTGGGCGTCTCACCCCCACGATGCCGGCGTAGCGCAGCGTCCACTTCTCCTTTTTACTGTGATACGGAATGCTCGTGAGTACATCCCGTGCGAGGACCCGAGCGGGAGACTTTGACCTTCGCTTTCCTTCACCATTACGACCGTGGTTTAGATTATTTTTCAACTGTAATATTCTCTTCCACTGCTTTTTGTGTATCATCACCGTCGGCAGGAGTCCGGCGTCATCCTTGTCGTCGTCGTGCATGCCCTGCACTGGCTTACAGGTTGGTTTTTTACATAATTCAAAAACCATAACTCAAAACCCGGAGGAGTTATGTAGCGACCCGCGCAGCGAACAGCCGCAGCGAAGCAACCGCGCAGCGTAGCCACCAAGGGTCCTCGCCGAGATGCCCGCACTGCTTCCCTAGTCCAGTGCTTGTTTGAAATATGTCGCCAGGAGCCAGCTTCTGAGATACATGGGCAAGCCCCTCGACCAAATCCACGAACAGCATGCCCGCCGCTGCTCATCACAGTGGTACGGCATGGCTCGCGCGTGAATTGATGGCAACCTCGGACGGCCTCACATCTGACAGAAACACATATTTCAAAAACATAATTCGTAACACCCCAACTCGTCGAGATCTGTCCAACGCAATCCAGATCTGCGGCTCCCCAGCATTTTCAAATGGCAACGCTCGAAAGTGCGGCGCGCAACGCGTTGCGCGAACGCAATGCGTCACCTGCCGCGGAGGCGTCACGACCGTGAAAAAGCGGGCGCGATGGGTCCCAAGCTATACGCCTCTGGCCCGAGTCGGACCCAGCTGGAGCGAGTGGCGCAGCCTTTCTGTGCTTGCAAAAGCAAGCACAAAACGCGCCGAGCCTGGCAGCGCCAGCTCTCCCTTGCAAGCACATTGCCCAGACTACATTGCACAACCTCCGAGTACGTAGCCACACCCCCAACGCCTGGCCAGCTCCAATAGCTCCAGACAGCTCCCGCCCCTGGTCGTCATTTGGCACAGCTTGGCGCGCGTGCTTTCCTCGACGCGTTGCGACGCGCTGCACCGCACAAAGCCGAAAAGCCATCGCACAGCTCCCGACTGCGCAAGGCCTGCGCGCGAATGGGTGCGCGACTGTACGATCTGCAGCAACCGCGGGCGCGCGACCATGGGCATGGTGGCCCTATCGTCGATATGTACTGCTGGTGCTCAAATTTAGCCGCATTCTGGGAAGATGGCTGCCGACGCGATATGTCTCCCCCAGGGCCATCTGGCTGGATGGCTCTGCGCAGCCGCGGCGTTCGCCCGGAAATGCGTTGGGGGGGTCCCATCATAAATCAAAGAAAAATGCATAATTTGTACCGTTTTGGGGGTAGTGTACATAGCCTCTTAACACTACCCAAACTCAGGAATTATGCGCATCATGTCTTTTCTTTGAATTATGCAAAAAACCGATCGTTTTCTCAATAGCAAAAACCATAATTCCTAGCAGTATAATTCTTAAATTTGACGTTTTTTGACCCCCGCGAGGTACCTCGAAAAGTGGCCCAAAAATGCGTCCGCTCGGAAGACCCCAAGAACTCCGTTTTTAAATTATGGGGTCGCGGCGTTTTGAAATTATGCGCGCGCCATCTGATCGGTCCGGGTTGACCTGGCGCACGACGAGCAGGCCGCGACTGCCTGTGGGCAAGTGTGGCCGTCCATAACGGCCGCCAGGTGAGGCACGATATAGATGAGTCAGTCCCTGCCAGCTCTCGGCAGAATTATGGGCAAGCCATAGTGAGCGAAGCAACCACGGAAATAGCGGCCGCAGCGCCCTTCGCCACAAGTCGAGGACCAGCCCACCAACGCGCATCGGAGAGCGTTGGCATTTGTGCCAACATAGCCATGGCGCGAGAGAGTCCGCGCGACGTCTCCGCTAGCACTGGGGTGCGGCTTTGGGAAGGCTTGGACGAAGTGCGACACAAGTGCTAGCCCATTCAACGACCAGACACGAGATCATTTATATCGGTGCACGGCCGAATCCAACTCCATGGGAAGGATGCGCAAAAGCGGGCGGGACCCCTGGATGTTGGAAGATCAAGCGAAGGGATGGGGCGCTCGTGTTCCACCTTGCGTCACCATGGAGAGCCGCTGGCCACACAATGCCAGAGGGAGGGCCGGCGGAGATCCTCCTAGGAACACTGACGAGAGCGCCCAAAGCTGAGACTCGCGAAAGCAACTGGGCCCGGCGAGAGGTGAGGGGCGCACTCCGCCACAAACTCGATCGGCATGCCATCCGTGCGAGCTGCAGTCTCGGCATGAGCGCACATATTTCAGAGCGCAAGCCTTACAGACACGGCGGCGAGCCGACCGAGACCCATAGCACATTCCGCGAACAGCATCCGCACTGTTCGCACGAGCGCCAAACGCGGAGGCGCAAGTCCGAGCTTGGGCGCTTGATTTATGAATTATGCCTAGTCGCAAGGCCTACCTTTGTGAGCAGACTCGGAGCCAGCCTGCAACAGCCTCCAGCCAGAGGCGTCGCGCTCTGTGGACGCAGACGCAGCACGTCAGCGGCCTCGTCGAGCACGCTCATAAATCATAACAGAAAGCCCAAAAGTCGGGTTTTGAATTATGCCAGGAATTATGCAAAAAACCAAGCTGTAACTGGCGCCCCGATTTTTCCAATGCCCTCCCCGTGCGCGGACACAAACCGCGGCGACTCCCCCCCAGCGAGCTCGTGATGACTCCCGACCCACACAGTGTTTTCCTCGTCTTCTTCAACCGGTGGTCTTTGCAACAGGCCTTGTACAACTACAGCTTCGTGCTCTTCCTCTTCTCCTCCTGACGTACTGGTGCTTTCCCTAGTAGGTCGAGGGATTTGTTTTCTTGGTCCCACTTCAACCTCTTCGTCGACGTCTTCTTTTCCGAAAAGAACTTTTCCACCATTTTTCAACATTAAGAACGCCAGGCGGTCCTGATCTACGACGTAGGCTCCCGGCGCCACGATTACCGCCCACTTGCACTTTAGCTTCACGGGCACTCTGTCACCGTAGGAGAAGATCCGGAAGAGGGCGGAGTAGTCGGGTTTGGAAACAGACTGGAACACGTGGTGAAACCGGCCGCCGACCGCTTCAAGCGACAGGTTGGCCGCGATGTACTCCTGCGCACGCCGCCTCGCGCGCTCCAGTTCTTGAGACGATAAACCCTGGAGAGATAACATTTTTAGAGAGCGAGACAAAAGCTGGGCGGAATAGTTATACGGTGCGCATGCATCCCATACATTCCCAGCTCCCCGCTCTATCACATCTGACGCACTGCCACACTTGGCGGCACAATGCTACGCGTATGGATAAGCATCCGGCTACGCACTAAACTGGCCGCGGCGATGCTCCTCGTGCCCTAGTATCGCTAGGCGCCGTATTTGGCTAATGGAAGGACGGCAAGGGGGGGCCGAGTCCCCCGGCCAGATTGTTCGCGAGGACGAGCAACGCAATGACGTTGGTTCCGACCGTGCTGCAGCATTGCTCATAAGACCACGCCCCCAAAGAGATGCGCTGCAAATCCTTTCGCGCAATCTCCTTGCTGCCGAAAAGCAAAAGCAACCGCCGAAAGCCCACGCTGAGTGAGCGGCCTTGTTTCAAGTCCTCGAAACCCATAAGCACGACCCAAAATCAAGATGCCGAATGTTCTGGGTCACCGCGGCGCCAGCAACCAACGAACTACCGCAACAAGCGCGGCACCACGCGGCGCCGCTTTGCCAATGCCGCCAGATCGAAGCAGTTGGCGCGCTGGCAATTCGTTTTGCCGTCCAGCTGTAGGCCCGCACGCACACTCGGCCCGCAAGCTGGCGCCATCGAGTGAAGTGGTGCAAGAGACACCAAGACCAGCGGGCGCAAGTGAAAACCACGAGGAAACCCGATGGCGAAGCGTCGCAGCCATGCCGGCACGCATGAGCGCCCCTTGGTTGTCAGGAAAACGAGCGGAAGTCGGCACAATCTGCAAAGGCAGTGGAGCGGCAGTCCGTCAAGATCAACCAGAGACGCCTGCTCGCACCTAGGACGCGAACTCCTCACACGCTTGTGAATGCCACACCTGCTCACACGCGTGTGAGGCCAAAATGGAGCCCAAAAAAAGTCAAACGAAAGTCAAACGAAAGTCAAACCGAACGCCAAACGAGAGTCAAAAAAAGTCGAAACGAACGCGAATTTTTTCAAAAAATTCACATCTTCAAAAAACCACTCGCCGACCTGTGAATTTCACAGACGTGTGAACCCCGATGCTGTGGTGGTTTGTCACAGCATTGTGAACGCCCTGTGAATTCACTTGTGTGAAAGTGAGCACTTTTGAAGACGTCCTCACACGCTTGTGAGTTCGCGTTCGTTTGACTTTCGTTTGACTTTCGTTGGGGTTTTTTGGGGCTCCACTTTGGCCTCACACGCGTGTGAGCAGGTTTGGCATTCACAAGCGTGTGAGACGTAATCGGCACTCCTCGGGCTGGCCAGCAACAGATGCTCGCGCGACGGACGTAATCGCTCCCCGCTGCAAAAATGCTTATTTTCTACCGTTTTCGCTCCACAACCTCCCAAAAATAACAATTTTTTCTGCTGCGGACCATTTCGTTTTCGCGGGTCCGTTGTGGATGCGAAGCTGTTGGAAACAAAGGCGCATCGCAATGCCTTCGCCGAAGGGCGCGGGCTCCTGCGAGAACACGTCACGCGCTGGCCCCAGCGCGCAGATGCTTCCATGAAACAACACCGCCACGGCCACCCACGAAGAAGCAAGCCGGCGGCGAGTCTCTGGCCGCCTGCCATCCATGCCCTCTACGAGCAGCAACCGCGAGAAAACTGTCATTTTCGGCACCCTGTACCCCGAAACTACCGAAAATGATGATTTTCTGTTTGCTAACCTCGTTCAATCATCACAAAGCCCCCGAGCGAGCCTCAACAGCTTCAAGATCAACAACGGCCATCCATCGCCACGCACAGAGACAAACAGCGGGCCGCTTGAACTAGGACCCGACGAGGCCGCAACAGACATTGTTTGCCAAATCTCAACGCGCCCAAAAAAATTAGTGGGCTGCCGCTGCTAACCCATCACGCCTCGCCAATCATAATCAATGAGGGCGAAGCGTAACAACACCTACCCGAGACAGAATGCCCCCATCTCCTGTCCCTGTGGCTGTGTTTTCCCGAAGCAGCGCGCCACCTTTTGGCGCCCCTCCGCTCGGGCACGATGCAGACAGCGGGCGCCTTCAGAGGCGACGCGTTGCGCCTGACATGAGACCGGACGAAGGCGTTCGCCCCACTTTTGTTCGTCTTTTGTTTCGCTCTTGTTGGTCTTTTTCACTCCATGGATTATCGTCATAA
>RXOD01004244.1:0-25373 GCA_005223375.1 Amoebophrya sp. AT5.2
CCGCTGCCCCAGCCGGAAAAGAGCTGGCTCGTGCCGTCATAGACCTGGGGGCGGTGGTAGCCGTACTGGGCGTTGTTGTTCGCGCAACCGCCCCCGAGGTACTGGTCGTTCGTCCCCGCGCACCACACATCGTTGGCGTCCTGGCGGCGATCCAGTGCGCCACCGTGGTTGCCCATGGTGCTCGATTGCGCGCAGATGGCCCATCCGGTCAAGGACCCCGTGTGGGGGAGCGCTCTCGCATTGATGCCGGCACTGCCCCCCAGGGTAAGCCACGTGAACCCCTGCTGGGAGCTCCCCGTGTTCGCGTCGCCGCCGGGGCGGAGGGACGAGACGCCGGTTTGCTCGGTTATCAGCTGCCCACCCGCGTGAATCACCTCGTACTCTGGTGGGCACTGCGGGATCACCGAAACCTGATGCAGCGCTGCCAGCGATATAGCGGTCTCCTGCATAACCACCAGCTCCGGATAAACCATGGTGTAGCTCGTCAGTGCGCGTTTCGCGCCGCCTGATGCTCTTTTCCGCTTGCCACTAGAAGGAGCTGCACTTCCACTTCCTGTTGGCGTCTCGTCGAGCAATTCCGGGGGCCGGAGTAGGTCGCGTCGCGTATCGGCATATCCGACATTTTCTCCTGCTGCTGGATCGAATTCAGAGTCGCCATCGCCAACAGAGAGGTCAGACAATAGTAATGCCGCGGTGGAGGTGGAACTGGAAGACGGAGAAGTCATCCTCGTGCCAACATCATTCGCCAGCCGCCGCCGCCGCGCAGAGGCCCCGGAAGATGCGGCGGAGATCCCTGGTGACGATTTCGAAAGGAGATCCTCCAACAGCGTCGTCGCCGTCTTGGCCACGTTGTCGCCCCAGACCCCCGGGGAGTGTCCCCCATTTATGTTCGTTCCGTTCAGACACGCCAGCTTGTTCGCTTTTTCTCTGCGCGTCAGCTCTTGCACGTGCAGTGTCGAGTGTCTTCCGAGCGCCCGCTGCACCGCCGCAAGGACGTTACCACGGACTGTGTCGTTGCTCAGTAGAGTCCGCACCACTTCCGCGTCGGACGTGGACAGTTGTATCGAGGACGTTGATGTGGTAGAAGCCGCGAGCTGTGCGGTTAGAGTCTCCACCACCTCTTTGTTTCGCAGCGGACCGATCCTGTACGAGATCGCCAATTGCCGATCCGCGCGCGCGCTCCGCCAGTGCTGGCTCCTCGAGGCCGATGTCGTGGCGCTGGTGGTGGTGGCCGCAACAATCGCCCTTATCTTTTCCCCCAGCTCGCTCAAGCCGAAATCTCCGACCTCTGCCAAGGACGGCAGTGAATGTGAAGTACTAGAACTCACCTCACGCTCGAACGCCGCCTGGGCCGTGTATGTGAAGCCCCCGCCGTACGCTGTCTGCAGATGGGTGGACGCCGACCCCGTGGCGTTCTTCGCCCACAGCGGTTCCGCGGAGACAACGCTCCCGGGAAGGGGCACAATGGGGCCGCCGACGTACGCTGCCGCGTACCCTGTGCTGATGCTGGTTCCCGCCTGAGTCGCCTGGCTGTTCGACGTTCCACGGGACCCATCGTAACCGCTGCCGGGGGTTTCGACTTTGACCCACACGTCCAGCGCCTCGAAGCCCAGCGGCGGGTTGCGAACGTGCGCGATCGTTCGGTTTTTCCCGCCCAAAGCCGCGGTTTTGCGAAACGCGGTGAAAGACTCGCTGGTGCTGGGGGATTTCATCACGGGCGGCGCGCCGTGTAGGCGCTCGCGCAAAAAGGAAGCTAGCGCTTGGTTGACTTTCGGGGAACTAGCAGTGAGGTGCAGGAATGCGTTCCGGTGCTCCAGAGATTTGAACTCGAGGACGAAGTTTCCCTTCAAAAACGTTGTGGGAATCAGATGCGCGTCCGGTCGGAGCACGCTTCGGTCTTCCGCTGAAATCGTGGACGCCACAATTTGGGGAGTCGTGGCCGCGGGGGGGATCGTGCTTGTACTGTTGGCCTGATCGGTTTGCTGCGGCCCCTGCGGGAAGCAGAAAGAGGCCCACTTCGGACCAAAGATGTCACCGGTGATGCCACATGTTTGTGCGCGGCACCCAAGATAGTCCTGCCAAAGCTGGCAGCAAATAAACGCCCGCGACACATCCTGCCACGTCGTTGGCGAAGCAGCTTCCGTGCTACTGGTCGACGGACCAGCCGTTGTGCTGGTGGTGCCAGTGGTTTCTCCGGCTCCTTCTTCCGCCCCTTCCCCTAGTGGCATCGCGTAGAAGTTGCTCGTGCGAGTCAGCTCCCCGGCCGCAGTTTTTCGGGCGAAAATTGCCGACGAAGTCGCGTTTTGGTTGTAGAACGCGTCGTACTCGACGGCGTCGCTGTGAAAATCAAGGCAAATATCGAATAGCTCCGTCCGCCCCGAATAAGGGTACGTGGGCGCTCGAGACTGGGGTACCCTCCGCGCGCCAGACGTCACGAACAAGTGAAACCCCGGAGACGATAGAGCGGGAAGCAACGCAGAGTAACATTCAGCTGCGCAGTCTATCTGCGCGCTCGTCAGCGAAGACATGACTGTACTTCGCCGCCTGGGCGGGCTGCTTGTGGCCCCTGCTCCTCGTCGTGGAAAGACACGTCGTCAGACACCCGCCGACCCCTCCTGGGTCCAATGATGGGCTGCTCAGAAGAGGAAATCCTAGTTCTCCGCCAGCGGATCCGGATCATGGTCCCCGAGGGCGGACAACATGATCCTGTATAATGATGTAGTTGCACGACGGATCATGAAGCCTGCGCTGCAAGACCACGGCGAAAAACGCGCACAGGAAATAGTACGCGCAAACATCCTTTCTGTTTCTTCCGACAGCACGAGAGAATAGACTCGTTGTCTTCGATTACAACAACGTCCTACGACGTAGACGTTATCGGATTCAGTAGAAACAGATGAATTCAACATGCAGGTTGGTATAAGGTATAAAGATTCAGACTTCGTTTTCAAGGTAGACGGAGAGTTAGTGTAAAATTTTGCGCAGAGGGGATACCGTTACCTACACGTTTGTTCACGCAATTGTCGGGCCCTCGGCGCCGGCGCTCCCAGAAGTCCCAGACGATCCTTTTTTCACACCGATAGAGATCGCCCCTTTGCCTTTCCCGTCACGCACACCCTTCCGGAAATTTTCTCTAACCCACGAAGTGCATGAGGTGGAGAATACCAATACCCCCCACGCCAACATTGTCGTGCTCGCTTGAATTGACGTTGAAGTGAAGTCCGAACAACTCAGCAGCACGCGCGACTACTTCATAGTCGTGTCACTCAGTCACAGTCGATTTTGATTTACGTTCGGATATCAAATTTCAATTCGCTGGCGCCGCAGCCGCAGCTCCGTCGAACCATGTTTTTTATTCTTGATCACAAAGCGGTTGTGGCTCGGCCCGCCGCCTTTATTTTGCCCATTCTTATCAACATATACTGAAAAAAGCACGTAGGGTGCTTGGCAGTCTCCTGACTTTCGTGCTTCCATGAGGGTGAAATTCATATCATATCGTCTGCGATGTGGTGGCTATTGATTGTCCACAGTGCGCCGCCAGAGAAGGGCATGGGCGACGGCGAGGGGGAGGGCTTCCCACTTCTTAGAAGAATTCTTTGTGGAGGCAGAGGCAGTCTAAATGCGACAAACTTCCTCCAATGTCCAATGTGCTTGAATTTTTACGTGCGACCGAGGCCGAGCACCTCACCCGCCTAATAAACAACTAAATTGTATAAATTCAACATCCATGTTGATGCGTCGTCCCTTTCCAGGCGATGCGCTTCGAATTTTGAATTTTTGCCGTGCATGCGAACGGTTCTCAACAATTAAAAATTGATGCCGCACCACCATCTGACCACGTCGAGGATGTAGCAGCGCTTAGCCCTCTTCCGCTATCTTGTTGGCGTGCTGTTGAATGAGGTGAAGGTCCTTGACGGTGGCTGTGCCGGATTCGGTCATGTTGAGAGCGCTAAAGTCATCATTCATCCAGCCAAACTTCGTCATCTTGTCGAAATCCTGCGGGCACGCCACGTACGCGAGGTGGGCTGTGTGTTGATTCTTGCGTTGCTCGGTGCATTCCAACAACGAGTGTTGGTTTGGAATTGAAACAAAACTTCTTCTTCACTACGAAGGAAATTGGAATAAATCATGCTTTTCTATTGGTATTGGGCGGTCATTCTCTAATACTCTATGCCTACCAGCAACAAGCCGTGATGACGAATGTAACAGAGAACGTCGTACCTTTGTGCACCTCCTCCCCCACTTTCGCGGTGATCGGACGGCCCACTTGACAGGTTTCGTCCACGAAGCACCAGCGACTCTTGCACCACACGCCCTTCCAGGTGTTCGTCGAGAAGAGGTACGTAACGTGGTCCCAAGACCACATCAAGTTGCACCATTTTTCGGAATAGCTGTGACACTGGTGATACAACTCAGAAGGTGGGTCTTGATCTGTGGTTTAATGTCGTGTGATGGTGCATTTTCAACTGTAGCTTTATTGCAAACGCCACACGTACCGAGCTTCAATGAGCCGGAAAAAAGCTGCCGAAAGACGATCGATCGTTGCTGCTAGCAGTAATTACTGGAAAAGATTTGAAAGTGAAAGTACCAGCGATAAGGAAGAAAAGCTACGACACGGAATAGACGTCGTGTCCATTTCCATGCTACATCCATAAAGGCCACGTCTGAACTTCATCGAAGTACCTCGCACGATGTCGAGGAGCAGCGACCATGCGGTGGGTTGCGGCGGCTCCGTAAGGCACTGGCATGGCTCCCACTGGCAGCCGTTGGCCATGCTGCCTCCTCCAGCATAAACGAAGTCCTCCCGCCAAGCACACCCCGGTGTGCTTGCGCAGTCTTCGACTGAGTGCTGGGTAGCGCAAGCGAAGGCCGCACTGCGAGCCGCATCCTCGCTCATGGGGGGCGGGGCAGTCGTCTGCGGCTGAAATAATGGTAGTAATGTGGCGTCCATGTTCATGTTCTTCTGCACCTCCGTTCTGACTCAAAAATTAATCCATCTCCATGGACAAAAATACTAAAGAAAGTACATAGATAGATGATGATTTTAATCTTGCGGCGGTAAACGCCTATGATTGTCCCTGGTTTCTTGATGATGATCGATGTCTGTACGTCGAATAGGATCATTATTACTTCAAGGTCAGTGCCGCACTCGCCTGGAGTTCCGAGGCAGAATTCCATGTCGGGTTTCTCCGTCTCCTTTGTTTCGTCGTCGCTTTGTTCTGCGACGTCCGCATCTGGGTTCGTTTGGCCGTCGCTTTCTGCTTCGCCGTCGCCGTCATGATCGCCAGTACTACCGCTACCCGCCTCCTGGCCACGCCGCAGAAGGTCGGCAGCTCGATACTCCAGGATCGAGGCGGCGGCGGCCCCCAAATTCAGACCAAAAACCGCGGGGCAGTCGAGTAACCACCATGCCGCCAGCGCGGCGGTACGCATCCTCCGCACAATTACCGCATGGTTTACAGTGATTGCTACCACATACTTACGATAGAAAATCTGGGCGCTCCGTTTCTACCGGGGCACGAATCGATAGTGATCGCTCGGCGTCACATGGGAAGCACACGCGAAGTGCAGCGTACATTCGCTCGGGATGAGGTTTTCATTTTACTATACGTAGGCAGATGGTTGTGCCACACTCTCACTTGTACTTGGTTTTTGTAGTCCATTTTGGTGCTGGCAGATCACGCCTGAAGCAGCCGCAGCCCAGAAACACACTTGCATGTACATGAAACCAGAACAGGAAGTCTGGCCCCTCTCGTCTCTGATTTCGTTGGGTTCCAGTTTCACTTTGTTTCAGATGAGGGGATAGTTGAGCTAGCACGTTCAGATGAAGAATGCTTTTTTTTTGTTTTACTCAGGCAGATGAAAAATGCTTGGATGAGAAAAAGTCGCCCACTATCTGCAGTCAGTGCCGGCTACATTGTGATTGAATGTTTGTGGAGCCGGTGGTGGAATAGGGACAAGGTACGATGTGTCATCTCAACAAGAACAAGTGGATAAACGCGGGTTAATTTACCATGTTGAATGAATCGCCTAGAAAACAACTTCCTTTATACCTATTTTCGAATTCGAACGTCAATCCACTTCCGGGACCCGCGCACTTTTCCAGAGGAAAGGACCTTTTGCAGGTTTGACCGGTTGCCCCACCAATCGTCTGATCGATCTGCCATCGCGCAAAAGTCGTTACACTCATCGTCGCTTTCTGCCGAGGAATCCAAGTCAGCGCCGTCGTCTCTTCTTGACGCGGCCGGGATATCTGTCGTTGTCAGGCAGCTTTTTCGATGCCCTTGGTCGTGGGCTCCTGCAGAAGTCGTGCCACTTCGATGCAGATGCTGCGTTTTAGATTGTTTGGGTTTCCATTTCTCGCTGCCCATCACCACGGCGAGCCGTTGAAGGCGGGGGAATGAATTTGAATGCGAGCCACGAGGTGGATCTTTTTGATCTTCTGTCTCCATTTTCTTGTTCTCCGGGCTCTGGCTGAGGGGGGTTCCCAAATCTTGAAAGGCCTCGAGCAGGGCCTTTTTCGACTCTTTAAAATGGTGGTGGCCCGCCCCGTTCTTCAGCTCGCAGAGGTATTTCCGGTACTCGAGCGCTCGCCGCAGCAGCCATACTGGCTCCGGAAGCGTGAGCAACAAGAGCAACTGTCCGTTAACTGCATCATGCTCGTCCGAGGACCACACGAAACCGAAAACTTGCTGTTCTTGGTGGTCTTTAATCTTCCCGGGAGACCCGGGTTCGGCCGCATTATTTTCTGAAGAAGCCCCCGCTCGAACTTCTTTCACGAGTACCACGAGGTCCTCCGCATGGTCGCCGAATTTTCCCGCCGCGATCAGCCACGCGAGCTTCGCCGTGTCAGACGGCAACAGGCTCGCGCCGGACACGTGCAGTTTGCCGCCCGCGAGCTGACGGAGAGTGGGGGACACGCAAAAGAGCACGTTTTGCTCGTCGTGTGATCGGTAGACGTCCGCACGACCTTCACCATCATGATCAACATGTTCCCCAACATCCACGTCGATTATGTGTGCCAGGGGGGAATTCCAGTCAAAGCGCGCTTTCCATGTTGTTTGTGCCGCCTGTAGCAGTCCACCACCCACTCCACTTCGCAAACTTGTTCGCCAGCTCACGAGGTCAGCACTACGGCCACAGCTGCGCATTGAGCGATTGGCAACCTTGGCAGTGCTTCTTGAGTCGGCGATCCGAAACTTCGTGCCGCTCCAACACAAAAGCGGCGGTCCGCGGGGAGCATCCATTTTCGTGGTCGCGAACTGCTGCAGGCGCATTAGTACCTCACATGGAAACGCAAGTCGGTGGCAGAACGGGAGTGCTTGCTGTGGCACGAATCCGAGTTTTAACTTTCCACCATCTGCCGAATTACAAATTGGTCGTTGTTGTTCTTGAGTCGGCGGATTGCGCTTGTCGTAGCTTCTGCTGTTGTTCGTCTCGGAAAGAAAGTGCGCGAATTTCACTACGGCGTCTTGTGCAGAGGCTACTGGGGCTGAGTCTGGCCGCAGTCCTTCCTCCGGTAAAAACGGTGCAACGACGGTGCCATCTGACGGGAAGTCCTCCGAAAACTCGCCACGCCAGTCCTCGTTCGTAGGCGAGGAAGTGTTCTCGACGCCGTTCCATCCTATCAGGAGACCGCCACTCTCTCCTGCGAAGACGGACGTCATCAGCTGAATCAGGACCGGGGGATCGTGAAGTGTGTAGCCGCCGAACTTCTGACGCGAACCAGAAGCGCTCGATAGTCCAAGGGCATTTGGCTCGAGCCTCGATATCGCTAATACCTGTCTCTTTGTTTTTTCCGTCGCGAGGCGGGCTGACGCGTTTGATTTTGCATCGTTTCTATTCGTCGTGCCAGTGGTTCCCCGACTTGTGACACTGGCCTCGCTGACGGAGCGCTGAAGACGCCGCTGCAATACTGCTTCCATTTCTGTCGAATTGTCGAGCTGCTTCATTGCCTTCGTCCCATCTGCGCTCGCGGCGTGCTGCTCTGCTCCATGCGCCCCAGCGCCCCCTCCAAGGGTCTCGTCTTCAGAAACCGCAGAAGCACCACCTGCGCCAGCTACGGCAACTGTCGGCGTCACCGTCCCGCCTGTTGACGTCGCCGTCGTGTTAGCAACTCGCGTTTGCGCGGCGCCACGAGCCTGCGTCCCGCCGGCCGCCGCCGTCGCGCCCTCCTCGGTCGGAAACCCGATTACGTGCAGCAGGGACCTTCCCAGGCGGGTGATCGCGTCCAGTACTTGCCGCAGCGCGACTCTGTCGATCCGCTTGCTTTCGTGAAACTCGAAGTTCCTGCGTTCCCGCGGCGGCATTCTGGCGAAGCTCCTGTCTTGCAGCATCTGTAGCACGACCGCTCTCACGTCCAGCACTTCCGAAGAGAACAAACGATCCTGGGAACAAACGATCCTGGGCTCTTCTCGCCGCCCGTCGAGCTCGGAGCGCAGTCGCTTGGCACTGCCGGCGTGGACGAAGGCCTCCACGCTGGGTTTGCTCTCGAAAAAATCAGCATCCACCTTGCCTGGAAGGACGCCATACGCATCCACATCGCAGGTGTGCGTGAGCGCCTCCAGGATGCCACCGACAATGACGCCATCGACCGCCATGTCGAGGAAGCAGCTCTTCATCACAAGCTCCGCAATTAGAAGATTGTCACAGCCGAGCCTCTGCACGCAAAGCCCGAAGAAAGTGGGGACGAGGGAGCACTTGCGGAGCTGGGCGGTGTAGTTCGTGATGGTAGTCGTTTCGTCCTTTCGTGTAGCTGGGGCGGCATTTTCCGATTCTTTGCTGTCGGTGACGGTGACCGCATCCGCATCTCGCAGATACGCCCGGGCGTCACGTTGCGCAGCTTCGTACAGGCTCACTGCCGCTGCAGCATCATCCCTGTGTTCCACTGCTTCCGCTGTTTTCAGCAGGTTTTTCGCAATCAGGTCCTTTATCAGGTGCTCCACTACTTGTCCGGCTCCCCCCGTTGTGCGCCGCATACCTGCGAGGACGTCGTCGCGAAGACTTGCAACGGAACCTGCGAAGGAAGGTGGCGTAATGTTTCCATTTGCAGGGGGCAGTATGTCTGCTCCCGTGACGTCGTCCACCTGCCAACGTCCGGCGGATTCTACCCAGCCAGACCACCGCCACTGAAGCACAGGGTCAATTCTGCCGACGGCGACGACGTGCTGAAGAAACAGAGAGCTTTCTCCGCCGCGGCCATTTTCACGCTCACTTCCTCCGACAAAAGCGGTTCTTCCGGAGGCACTGGCACTAGAGCTGCTTGAAGAAGTGCTTGTCCGCTCCAAAGCTGACTGTAATTCATCAAGATTCTCCAATGTCGTTTGCCGCTGAGCCGCGGCCCGCAGAATCGCAGAGCGGAGGTCCGCTTCGTTCCACCAAATTTCTCCGTCTGCTGGTGGTTCTTGCCTGGGATGCGCGTGCGCCCGGAGCCGATCGGCGTCTGTGCACTGCGCCATCCCATCACCTTCTCCGCCATCTTCGCCTATCACGTGTGCAGAAGTATAGGCCGCTGTTTTATCGATATCGTCTTCCGCCACTACGACTAGTCGTGGCACAACTTCCTCAGCTGCACCAACACAAGCCGGATACACCGGAATGTACAGGCCCGGACAAACCCTCCCCAGCCGCCCCTTCCGCTGCGTGCACTGGGAGGGTTGCGCCCACTCCCGCATCAGTTGTCGCTGCCGGCCGAGAAGGTGTAAGTTCTCCTTTTTCTGCATGCCCGTGTCGATGACGCAGAAGAGTTTCTGGATTGTGAGCCCAGTTTCGCACACGTTCGTGGAGAGAAGGATGTGCAAACACCCGGCCTCTACGAGCTCATTGCACGCCAGAGCGTTGCGATGGCCGAGCTGGCCGTGAATCTCCGAGACGCGAATTTCGATGTTTAGGTCCTGCTGCAGCTCTTCTTTCAAGCCGCGGGCGCGGCGGAGAAACGGCGACGATGCTACCAAGGCATTGTAGCACTGTCGAATCTCCGCGTCACCCGGAAGGAACACGAGAATCTTCCCGCCCATCTGCTGCACGCGGCTCAGGTGCCTTGTCCCCTTGGTGGCAGTGTTGTTGCTGCCACCCCCGACCCTCTCTCTCCAAATAGGGCCGTCGGCCCCGAGCAGCCACCGCAGCAACGGCGGAAAATGGTGAAAGTACACGTCCAGAGCATGAGCCAACCTGGAACTACCCCCGCCCTCGATTATTTGCTGCATCGCTGTCGCAGTGTCGATTTTTGATTTTTTTTTCTTTCGCGCTGTGACGTCGGTTTCGCTCCATGCGACGTAGTCCTGGAGCAGGGTCTGCGACGGGAGGCTTTCCACCAGGTGTGGCGTCTTGCCCTTCACGATGATGATGCCGTGACCCGATTTCTGGCGTCGCGTGACCGCTGGCGTCGCCGGTGAAGCCCCCATCAAGCCTGAGTCGCGGCGCTGGGGTCCATCATGTTCCTTTTCATCAACTTCAACCGCCCCGCTCCGTACGAATAGCAGTGGCTTGAAGAATCGCAGCAGCTCGTCTGTGTCGGGCGTTGCCGACATCAACACCAATCTCGTTCGCGCGAATTCGGGGCGGCTTAGCTGCGCCTTCAAGTGACTGAATAACAAGTCTGATTTTTCGTCCCGCTCGTGCGCTTCGTCGAGTATGATGTGCGTGAAATCGCGCAGCGACATTTGGTTCGTCCACGACTGACGCGGCGGCATTGCTGGCGCAGTAGCTGACTGCTGCGAAGCAGAGCTCGCCGAGGCCGTTCGCGATAGCCCCACTGCTTGCGGTTGTTGCGGTTGTGCTGGAAGCATACTTCCGCGCTGCTGCCTGTGCGCCGCCGAGTTGTCGACGCATCGGTAGAAGTATTCCGGCGTCATGTAAACGACTGGGGCGGTTTTGTCGCGGTCCGTCGCGATGTCGTCCTTAATCCTGTAAGCGAAGGGACACTCTTCCGAAAGCGCCCCCGCCCCTGCTTCTGCTTCGCACCAGTGTCGCGCGCGGTTGTAGAGCGTCTTGCAGGTTTCGCGCCGTGGCTCGATCACGGCGATGCGAGCGACCTGCTGCTTTCCGATTATCGCATCGTACGCAATTTGCAACGGGACACAAGTCGACTTTCCTGTGCCAGTCTGCGCGTGAATCAAGACGACACGGTTGCGGCTGACTTTGGCCGTGATTTTTGGGCTTCTTTTCGCGACCGCAAGCTCGGATTTCGTCATGTTTCGGTGCGCGCGCTCGAGCGAAGCGCGCAACTCGAACGAGTCCAGTTGATGGGCCGTGTACAGCGATGGCCAGAAATTCGCAGCGCGGTCGTCGTAAGGTCGGCGTCTTCGGCAGTGCCGCTCGTTTCGATCGCTGTTGCCATCTTCGCTGCCTGAGTGGTCTTCCGACGATGACGAAGCGCAATCATCCGAAGAAGAGTCGGAATCGTTTTGCTCTGCCTCCTCGAGCGTGTCGTCGTTCAAAACGCCCTGCGGGTCCCATTGGTTACCGCCCTCGAAAAGCCCCAGCGCGTTAGCCAAAGGAGGCAAATAGAGGACGGCGACACTGCTCCCGGGTTTGCTTGGAGTTGCGCTCGTATCTGTGCTACCGCCAATGACGCAGGCGCCGCTCGTCGTTGTCGCCTGTGACTCGTGACCCAGCACGGACACCTCGCTCGGCACCGGTGCAAGCACGTGATGCTTCAGCACGTACAACACCAACTGCAACACAGCGTCTGACTGCAGCGCGAGCTCGGCAAGATTGTCGCAGCGATTAGCCACACCCCTCTGAGCGTCCGCGGCCGCATCACGAAGCGCAGACGCAAAGTCGCACAGAGCCTCGGAGGCTTCGCGCTTCGCTTCGCCACTTCGTCGCGTCTTGCTTCGCTTGCGGCTTCGGTCCCCGATCTGTGCTCGCTTCCGTTCCTCTTTCTGCCGGATGCGCTCAGACGCGACGTCAAACTTGTCGGCGAAACGTCGGAGAAGATTCGCATCGGAGCGTGCCGCAGCGACAAACGTCTTCCAGACTCGTGCGGCTTCTGGTTCTGCTGGAGACCGCGACACCGGCCCGCATGCTGTTGTTCTTGAGAATAGGTCAGTGCACAGCCGCGAATGCGAATTATGAGCCGAGTCCGACAACGAACGCACGTCGAACATGCGGAGGGGCCCCGGCTTGTATAGTCGGTCAGCCCCCTCGTAAAGGAGTGGGACCTGGAAGAGATACCCGGAACGGAGATCGCGCGGTGAAGCTTTACGTAAATCGTTTTCATTACGGCCAGCAGCTCCTTGCAGCGCGCCCCCGACCACTCGTTCGTAAAAGTCGCGGACGCAATCTCGGGCAGCGTCAGCAGATTTAATTTGAACGGAGGACGCAGACGGACACGGATACCCGTCTAGAAAATTCCAGCTTTCCCGCACACGATTCAATTCCGTGAAATCATCCAACGCGAGGCAGCTGCGGCGGAAAAAGCAGTCTTGCCCGCGAATGCGCATCCCGATGATTCTTTGGGCAGGCTGCGTGGGCGTTGCGCTCGGTGAGGCGCAGCCGCCGGCGGTAGTGCTGTCTGCGCTCGTTGCGTTTTTCTGCAACTCCTGCCACACGTATAGCGAAACAGTGCTTCTGTCCGTGCAAGTGTTTGCGGCCGCAGCTGCTGCTCCAAAATGTTCGGGATGTGTCGGTGCGCGCGCGGTAGCTGCCGGAGGAGGAAAAAACTCCGAGAAAGAGACTTCACTGGAGGTCCCGCTAATCGCCGCCCATATGTCGCGTGCCGCCTGTTGAAGCGTGTAGCGTTCGATCGCATGCCGCGTGCCAGAGGTCAGCGCAGCATCGAGGTCACTTGTCCAGCGCGCAAGAAACAAGAGTGCCGCACTTCTCTCAAAGGCAAGCACGGCCGCATCCCGGCACGTAAAGCGGTTCTTAAAAAACGACACACCAACCGCGACGGCCGCTAGCCAGCCGCCGTGTTCTTGCGCTGTTTCATTTGCAGACGCAGGCACGGAGGAAGTACAGCTCAAACGCAGCGAGCAGCTGCCGCTCTGCTCGTGCTCCCCAGTTTTCTCGTCGTGCTGAAACAGCACCGGCTCAAACAACATCGAATCGCTGCCCAGCTGCCGCACGCCCAGGGCGCACTGCTTCCCTGTTTGGGCCTTCGAATACGAGTCGACGGGGACCTCCATCTCCTTCTTGCCACTGTATGGGGCCTCCCTCCCGACGATGCGGCTGTGGTTGCCGGAGTGCCACATAAAGTCGACGTCCCGCGCGTGCAGCAGCTGGAAGTTTCCGACCTTGAGCGAGGAGCTGGGGCCTGCTTCCGGTTGGCGCGAAAAGGACTGCAGAGCATTTCTGTCTTGCTCCTCGTTCGACCCGAAGCGAAGGTCTATGGACCGCGTGCCCGACGTGTACTTTCCGACACTCGCCACTCCGGAATCACGAACTGCACCGCGATCACAGCCGTCTGGCCCTCGCTGTTGTTCCAAACTTCCGACGCAGCGGTCGAGGGGGCGCGACATGAAAGAAAGTCCGGACCGGCTTCGACTGCGTTCTTCAGTCAAAGAGGAAGAAGGTTGCAACAGAAGGAGCTCGCTTAGTGATGGACTGGACTTCAAGACTTTCGCTATCGACTCTATCTGCTTGACTAGGTCGTTTCCTGCTCCAGCGGCGGCATGCGCAAGCTGCAAATCGATCCACAGATTGCTTGACTTCCCGCAAAAAGCATCAGCACTCTCGCTGGAGAGTGTTGGGGTGGGGCGGCCAAGCTCCCACGAACTTGCCGCAAAGCCAGCACGACTCTCGAGCTTGCCGTCGCGTCGCCAGCGCTCCACCTTCATTAGTGCGCCCGCCTGCTTCTCCTGTGTCGCATTCGAAACCCACTTAGCCTGTTTCGGAAGACTTTCCGCAGCGTCGCAAACACAGAACACGTTCTCGGCGTCCGTGGGTCGGTCTTGCGGCAAGAAGCTTTCGATCCTGGACTGTATTTGGGACGCGGTGAAGGCCGACCGCCCCAGCAGGAACGCGCTTCCAGCCTGGCTGGCGAAGAGCGGACCGAGGACTTTGGGAAATTTGGATTGCGCGTCGCCGCTAAAAAGATGGAGAAAGCGGTCAGTATCCAATTCTCCCGATTCACAGAGCTGCAGCAATTCTTGTAAAGCATCGCGCTGCCCGGAGGCATGAGTGTCGGGGGGGCCTTGCTGCAGCAGGTGCCGGGAGAGATTGCGCGCGATGTGCTCGATCTTCTGCACCACGAGATAAAGCTGGGGCCCGTTGAAAATCGCTTTGTAGCCACAGCTTCTACGCTGGAAAAAATCCTCGCGCGCCTTGTCTCTTCCACCTGTCCCACTCCCACCATCATCTGTTCCTTTTCCCCTGCCCTTTTTTCCACCGCGAGAGCCCTTCCCCCCACCCCCGCGCGAGTGGTCACGCCAGAGCTCCAGAGAGCACAGCAGCGCGCTCCAGTTGGTGAGGGCATCGCAGTGCGGCGCGGCATGAGTCTGCGCAAAGAACTCGGCCGCGGTTTGCGATCGGAGGATCCCTTCGCGCGTCGCGTCCATTGTCGCGACGATCAGAATCACATCCACCAAGGCGCCTAAGTGGTACCCGCAAAAGACCAGTGGCGCATACCGCGCATCCACCGGCAGCGCGCGCACCCAATCGCTTCGCGGCAAAGCCTGGAAGTCGTTCTGGGGCGGCTGCTCGTTTGCGGGGCCATCCTCCCCGGCCCGTGCTGGCGGCGGTATTTCGTTGCAGGGCTTGTCGTCGCAGTCTGTTTCGTCTCGTTCGTCTTCGTCGTCGTCCGCGGAGGGAGCGGCGCTTTCCTCTTCCGGCGTGCGTTCACGAGCGAGGCCGGGCAGCCCCTTCACGCACCGCGCAGCGAAGCCCATTCGCGTGTGCTCCTCCAGCAATTGCGTCGCGCCTGTCTCCGGCCACGCGATTCCCGGCAGAGCAAGTCTCACCATTTTCGGAAACGAGGCGCACGCAAGTCCGCACTTTTCGTACAGGTGCAGGAGCTGCGCCACAGTCCTTTGCGACACTTGCTCGACCGGAAGTGACGGCGCAGTCGTCGAACATCCGGCCAGCAGCAGAGCCCCGCCTCCCCGGCCGACATTTCCCCCGCCGCGCAGCACGGCAGGGCACTGCGACACGCCGCCTTCGGTGGGCGGCAGGCTGTCGTGGATCCACCGGGGGAAGACGCGAATGACAACCCCGCAACACGTGCGGCCGGTGCGGCCGGCTCGCTGCTCCGCCGTCGCGCGACTGATCCAAGCGGTGGAAAGCTGCGGCGCCGTGCTGGGTGTACTAACAGTGCTGGCCGGGTTCGCGGGCGGAAGGAGGGTCTTGTGCAACCCAGAGTCTATCACGACGCCACAATCCGGCAGTGTGAGCGACGTTTGCGCGATCGTCGTCGCCAGAAAAATGCAGCGCTGCTGCTGAAACTGCAGCGTGAACACCTCCGACTGGTGGGGAGAGCAGCTGATGTTCAAGTCTGGTCGCAGGGTCTCGCTTTCCTCGAGCGTACGCCGGAACTCCTCCACGTTCTTCAGCTTCGCACCGAGGGGCACCACCCGCCAAGAAGAACGTAGTAAAACGTCGCCCGAGGGGCTCTCGAGCAACGGGCGGGGGCAGCTCCATGCAGGGCTATTCGCACCATCTCGTGTAGGTGCACTGCCAAGTAGTTCTTCCCCAGCTTGCAGCAGCTCTTCGACACTGACGAGTGGCACCTCGATAAGGCCGCAGCCGGGGAGAGCTCCGTGCGACGAGGTGGAGGAAGACTTTGAGTGCTGACCCCGAGATACGAATTCTTCCGCGTCCAGTATTTCGCGCGCCAGCCGTATAACCTTGTAGCCATGAAGCTCGAGGATGGATGTCCGTTTTTGCCTGCCGCCTCCGCTCGCGCCGCCAGAGTGGCTGCTTCCCGACGCTTTACCTAGGGGTCGCTGCAATCGCTCCTCCAAGTCTTTAATGGTCGGAACACCGGGTAGAAGCACGAGGATGTTCGAGTGCTGTTGTTTTTCGACCGCCCCGAGAATGTTTTCGCGTATAAGTTCTTCCAGCACCTGCGGCAGCAGATCCTGACAAACCACCTGCAGCTGTTTCACCCATGCCTGTGCACGGACGACGCTGTGGCGGTAAAGGCTGGAGTTTACCGAATCTTCGATGCTTCCTCCACCTCTTCCCAGGAAAGAGCTCTCCCCTGGAGGCGGGCTTTGCCCCCCACCTCCGTTCTCCATAACGGCATCTTCGTCGAGCGGGAGAGCGCAGGCGCCTTCCGCATTGTGCTCTTCGTCGCAAGGCGGTAGCCAAGCCAGGGACCCCTGTCCAGAGAGGCCCGCTAGCCCGGAAGCGGCCGCTGCGCCACCAACTCCCAAACCCAAACGCGTGGATGCAAGCAACTCAACGATTTCGAGATCATCCGCTTCCCCACCCGCTTGTGCGGCTACGGCAGCTTCCACTTCTCTTGCCAAAATCGTGTAGAGTCCGTTCAGCGAACAGACGGTCGGTTTCCAGTCATCCTCGCTACCCTGTCCTTTGTCTTTCTCGCATGGAGAAAGTAGCCCCGGGAACAAGTCGGTGAGCACTTCGTCGTCGAGGTACATTGTCTCAACCGGATACGGTCGCTCGCCGGGAATGTGGAACACCAGCCTTGCCAGGTTTGCACGGTCGCCACAGTTCCGTAGCGCGCGAATCAATCCAACCGGCATAGTCTCGGGCTTGTCGTATTCGTAATCCTGTTGGCCGGAGGCGGAGCCCAGCAGGATCTCCCCGGCTTGAGAAGGCACTTCTACTTCGTGGCCCAGTCTGCTCGCGTCCACCGACGTGTTCGCGGTGAGGAAAGAAGCCTGCTCATCTTCTTCGGGTGGACCGGAGGGCGCCGCGCCTGCAGCGATGTCGTCACATTCTCCCATTTGGTGTTCCGGTATGGATGGCAGTCGGGCCACAGACTCGTCCTGCGCGTCATTCGCTCTCGCGTCCGCTTCCGCACCCATTTCGGCTTTGCCAGCACTACCAGCGACATACTCCTCCCGCCCGTCTTCTCCCCGCAGCAGTACACTCATTTCGCTTTCTTGTTCATCTGGCCCATATTTCTCTCTCGCCAATTTGAGGAATTCTTGCAGGCCCGCAGCTGCGTTGTACCGGCCAACCAACTCTTTTTGCACGCGGCCGCTGGAAACCAGAAACGAGAGGAGGCAGCCAGGTTCCATCGTCGCCGACATCATCACGATTTTCACGTCCAAGTAGACTAAAATCGGAAAAATCCGCTGCAGGGCGTACAGAACGAGCCAGGACACAATACTGTGTTCGTGAATCTCGTCCAGAATGATGTGCGTGTAAGGAACAATCTGCTTCAGCTTCTCGCGCGTCAGATTGTTTGCTGATCTTGTCCTCGGGCGGGGTGCTGACGGATCACGCTGCTCTGATTCGTCGCTGTCCTGCGGGAGGTGCTGCGTACCGGATACAGAGAGCTCTTCGGAGTTTGTCGTCCGCGAGATCGCGATCCCTTCAGCGTCGCTTCCGTCTTCGTCAGATGTCGTCTCTCCGTCGGCCGCTGAGTTATCTCCTCCCGCGGAAAAAAACGCACTCGCGTGTTGCGTGTCTCCGTTTTCCGATTCCTCCGCACCTCCGCCAGACGGCCAGGAGTTGCACTTCGGCAAAAGCGTCGGAAGCACTCCCACTAGCTCCTCCCAGAAAAAGCCATAGGTCGTGAAGAGAATGCTCGTGCGGGAGAAACTGAAATCAGACTTGTTGCCAAACCGGTAGCCGACGACCTTCTTGTGGATCTTCTTGTCCGAAGTAGCGTATTTCTCCAACATCTGTCGTCGCATTTCGCCCGCCAGAGCCTCTGCCGCGTGTCTGCGGGGCTGCACCACGAGACAATGGAAGTCTCTCTTCCTCGGGTGGACGGTCTTGTTGGCTCTCGTGGTCTGGTGCTGCTGCGGGTAGGAGGCGCCTTCACCTGCTCCGCCGGACGGAGCAGGTACTTCTATTTCACGAAATTGCACGCGCTCATCGTACAAGTACTGAGGGAGTTTCGTGGATTTCCCGCTTCCAGTGGCGCCGAGCACGCAGGAGACAGAGTTTGCGCCGACGTGGGCTACCAGCTCCGCGCGGCAACGCTCGATCGAAAGAGTCCCGGAGTCCCCGTTCGCCATTTTCTCGACCCCGGTAGTTGCTACAGTTTCAGTGCCCTCCGTCTGTTGGTCCGAAGCGCCGCAAGAGGTGGACGACGAGGGGCTGCAGCTCCCGTTTGCAGCTCCTGTAGTTGGGGCATGCATCGTCTGCGCCACCAACTTGCTCGCCTGTGCCTGTGCATCTTTCCGGAAGATTTCTGCGAGGTCGTCACACGACGATACCTGGTCCACGATTCTTCCCTCCAACACGCGACAAAATTCGTTCCACTCCTCCAGCGTATTTATCCCGCGATAATTCGAATTCCCGCCGATCTCGAGCGGGGCAGCCAGACTTGCGAGCTGCGCGCACACTTTCGCGGCGTCGGTCGAGGCGGTCTGTTCCCATGGTTTGCTCACAGATTTCGGCCGCTTTCGAGAGCTGTACTTGCCTCTTTTGTTCAGCAGCCCGTCGTAGCACGTTGAGAGGTTCAGGTCGTGCATGCAATCTGCTAGCAAGTTCCGCTTCCCGTTCTCATATTGGGGCGTCGTAGTCGGGTCGGAAGGAGGAGCCGGAGCCGGAGAACAAAGCCGCTCCATTCTGAGGCAAGTACATAGAACCGCCTCAAGGATGTAACACCGCTCCGCGCAGTAGTGGACGAAGGGAGGAGCAGGCGGCTGCAACTGCGAGGCCGGCGAAGTAGAGTGGGCACCTCGCTGGTGGGAGCGTCCCAGCGAAAAACGGCCGTGTTCGTCCAGCGGGAAGTCGCGCAATCCAAAATTTCTGACCACATCCCCCAAGCGCGCGCTCGGGCCTGCCGCTTGCGCGGGTTTCTCGTCGTTGGCCGGCGCTAGCAGGCGTTGCACCACTGCCTGCACGTCGACGAAATTCCGGATGATCATCTTCATCGCGTCGTTATTTCCACCGAAACTACCGGAATCCAAACCGGAGGACCCGTTCCTCCCGTTCCCACCCAGTTCCAGGAAGCTTTTCAGGAGGAGCCACTGCTTCGCATCGAACCCGAAAAACAAAGACAGACGCGAGGCGTGCCCATCAACCAGAAGTTTCCGCAACCGACGCGCGCATTCTGCGATCATCTCGCTCGCAGTTTCGTCAGGCTCACGACTTTTTTGCAGCGTCCACTGCAGCGCCTCCACGTCAAAGAAGAGAATGCGTGTTCCCATGCGAACGCAGATGGTTCCTACGAGCGGCTCGACGTGCGGCGAAACGAGGTCCCAGACGCGCGGCTTCGACAGCTCGAAAACCAACTGCGGCAGCATGAAAACGCTCGCAATCGAAATACCGCCTTCAGCAAGCACTCGCTCTTCGCTCTCCAACATCTCCGTCGCGACCTTGTCGAGCTCCACACTGCTCGCGCAGTAATGGCAAGTAACGCAGCTGCGAGGTGGTTCTGGTTGACAAGAACGGCTGCCGTCAGCAGCAGCAGCGGAGTCGCCGACGCTGCTTTCGTCAAGAAGGCTCTGCCGGCCGGAAGAAGCTCGCGTCGCGTGGTCCGCAAAGGACGTGGATATAACCACGTTTGGGACGTAGAAGGAATTCGGCTCCCAGCGGCGAGCGCACTGAAACTCTGAATGCGTTCTCTCTGCGTTCGGCGCTGTCGATATACCCCAACACGCGGCATCCCCATCGCGCGGCGGCAGGGACAGAAGCAGTGGCCGACTGAAGTTGTAATCTGCGAGGGCGTCGTCCCTCTCGGCGCAAGATGCAGCGTCTTCCGACTCGTAGTGACTCGAAGCACGACAACGACTCGCTTGTTCTCCCTGCCCGCCACGAAGCTCTCCTGGTCCGGGCTGGTCGTGCACACGGCAGCTGTCAAAATTGATAATAATGTTGTTGTCGAGGAAGCAGGTCCACTCGGCTGCAGCCGCGCGACGGTTCCTATCGATATCGCGCAAGTCGTCACTCCCATACTCGCTTTCATCTATGCATCCTGAGCTCGCGTCGCTCACGCCGCTACTAGAAGATGGGGTCGAATACCTGCGACGTCGCGGGCCATCATCCGATGGAGAGGAAGACGACGCCATTGACAAATCTGCCGCAGAAGTCGCCGTATGCGCGTCTCTTGCCGCGGCAGCAGAACCAGAAGCTTCTGTTTCTGTCGCAGCCACGGCACCACTCCGTGCAGCTGCAGATTGCGCGAGGTCGGCAAAACTGATCGAGCCTGGATCTAGCGCGGGCTGTTCCGCTGTGTCGTCGTCGCTCGAAGAAGTTGACGCTGCTCGCCGTCTTGGCCGGTCGGGGCTGCGGGAAGATGACGATGACGACACCAGGGAAGAATTCAAGGCGCTCTCCTGGTTTGCGTTTGCGCTCCCTGCTCCCGGAAGAAAGCTCCGCTCCTCGTCTGCGTCTGCCGCAGCCACAACTCCTACCGTAGGCAGCTCCAGCTCGTCCTCGTGATCATGTTCTGAAATGTCTAGCCGAGCGGCCTCGTCGGGCTCGGGCTCGGACGAAGAGGTTGCGGGACAGCTGGTCGACGGGCCGGCAGCGCAGCCCGCCTCCTCGTTGGAACAATTAGAAGCGATATTAAGGCCGCGCCAAAGCTCTTGTCCCAGCACTGCGAAATGCTGCTTGTCAGCGCCAAAGATCTGCCTCTGTAACTCCTCGACATCGACGAGCGCGCTCTGCTGCTCTACAGAATCCTGCGCGTCGTGGAACGATGTTGCCGTCTTTTCATGGAGATATTCCAAGAAATTCTGGAGGAATGTCGCGTCTTCTGCTTTTTGACGCAGCGACAACGGGCCACCCACCACGCCGCCCGGGGCGCTTTCGTCCCCCAAAGTAGCGCCGGCACCGCCATCGTCGATTCGGTCCGCTGGTGCTTCATCTCCGAGCCCGTCCGCCTGCGCGGCATCCGGTCTTCCGTGGCGCCGCAACAGCAGCGCGCAGATGTTTCTGGCTTTTTCGGGCACTGCCAAATGGTTCGCAATCATCTGCGCGGCGCAATGTCGCTGATTCTTTTGCGCCAAGTTAGGAAGCATTTGCGCCAGTAACAACTTCTCGACGAATGCCGGATACGCGAACGGGTCCCAAGCAAACCGCTCGCGCGCAGAGCGTGCGACCCCCCCTTCGATCTCGATTCGCTCGCGCACTTTCCTGAACTCGCGCAGAAAGAAAGTGGCCCACTGGGTGTCTTCCTCGTCTGCGTCGCCGGCGCCTCTCGTGCCGCGGCTTTTCGCTTCACTCCACGCAGCGCGCAGCGCATGTGCAGGCGACACTCGGCTGACGATCGGCCACGGCTCCTCTGCTCGCTCAGCCAGCGCCTCGTCGTCATCCAAATCCAAATAAACATAGCAGCCCTGCTCACCCTCCGCGAAGCACCCCCCTGCACCACCGACCGCATCGTGCGCAAAATCGGCCACGTTCGGCGAGCAGAGCAGGCACAACATTTCGGAGAGGAATCCCCGCGATTCATCATCCACTTTCCCAGCTCGTGGCGCCCCGGTGGGGACTGTTTCTTCCACGCAATCGACATCCTGGATCGCGAACGCAGCGAATTCCAGCGTCTTCGACACCTTGTCGCGCGAATTCATCGCCAGACTCTTGTTCTTACTCACTGGGGGAAGGAGTTGCGTCGGAAAGCTCAGCAAGGCCAAGAGCCGCTTCGGGGTGAAAAGCGGCGGCGGGGGCGGCCGTAGATCGAGGCCGTCTGCTGAAGATAGCCCGCGGTCCGAAACTTCATCGCCATCATCCTCGGCGGGTGGCGGCGGGGTGGCGCCGAAAAACGCGACGGACCTGCCCACGTTTGTGCCCGGCGTCGACAGTCCGGAACGCGGTCCGTATCGCTCTCGCAAATGCCGCAGCATCGCTGCGGCATGGGCCACGGAGAGAGCGGCCGCATTCCCTGACACGGCAGCTTGGCCCGAATTGACCGCGGAGAAGAGCCGACACGCCATCTGCCGCTCCATTTCGTTCGCCAGAAAGTCGACACCTGCAGCGCTCGCAGTCGATATTGTCGAAGAGCTCGGGGTCGGGACCCCCAGGCGGAGCTGCGAATCAAGATGGTCCAGCAAAAAGTAGCAGCTGCTGGAAGTGAAGCCGGCATCTGCGAAGGCAGTCCAATTTAGGCAACTTGTGACCACCTCGTTCCGCTGCAAAGCGATTTTCAGATGGGACACGGTTCCGGCCAAGTTCGTCCATACGCGAAAGTCCGGCAGATAGGGCGAGCGAGCTTTAGCCAGCCTCTGGATCTTCTGCTGTTCGTCTGGGCCGCCAAGGCTGGCGCCAGTGATAACTGCGGCCCGACCATACCTCTGCTGGATGAGAGTCCCCAAGTCCGTGCCTGCTGCCGCTACCGCTGCTTTCCACAACGCTGCCAAGACAAAATGCGGAAACGCCCACCGAACCGTCACAGTCTCCAGCGTCGACCAAACTTCGCTGAGATCTACTGGCGGAGCAGGACCGGAAGCGGGACCAGCGCCATTTGATTGGGAAAAACACGCCTCGGATGTCCTCCGCAGATATATGCTCGCGATTAGCCTCGCCAAGCCCTCGACCAGAAACGTCCGTAGTTGCTTCGCGGCCGTCCGCTTATTGGTTGCGCGCGTCTTCAGCCCACTCGAAAACGGCCGCGACAGTTCATCGCGAATGTGCTTCAAGGCCGCCCGCTTCTCGGCGCGGCGGTTTCGCGTCGTGGGAGTCAGATCCCCGACATGGTCGGCGGGCATTGCGTCGGGCGAAGTGGCTGCCTGTCTTTGTTCGTGCTGCTC
Source organism: Amoebophrya sp. AT5.2 (assembly GCA_005223375.1). NCBI lineage: Eukaryota > Dinophyceae > Syndiniales > Amoebophryaceae > Amoebophrya > Amoebophrya sp. AT5.2. The sequence goes on from RXOD01004244.1 coordinate 22,782, forward strand.
CCCATCCGAGGCGTCGTCTGCCGCATCGTCCCCGGCAAGCCTGCGGCGTTCGCGGATCCAATCGCGAAACGGATTATCGTACCCGTCTCCATCAACGAAACGAGCAGCGACCTCCTTCTGACCGAGCAATGCGGAATCGAATTCGTTCGTGTAAGCCACGTGCGCGAGAGTGATGAGTTCGCGTAGGGGCACCACCGCCGCCACAGAATCGTCCGCCATGAGGGGCATCAAGTCGGCTTCGGAGCAGCTGTCCCCTAAATAAACTAATGCATGAGCGTGTAGGTGCAGAAGTAAAAACAAGAGGAATTCCAAATCACCGAACTGCGTATAATATCAATGAGTGGACGAGGAGCTGGAATTGGAGTGGACCGATTTGTCTTGTCTTTTAATTGTACGGGAAAAATGCGCTTGTGTACACGGGGCTGCCTATCTTCGTGATGGTATGCTTCCAATACGCAGAAAGATAGTACGTCGCAGCTGCCGAGGTAATAAATTGTAATTCTGTGCATCTGCAACTGCATCTCATTGTGCGTAGAAATGGAAAGAAGTGGATGTTGCTTTTCTTCTGGTTCTGCTGGTTCTGTAGTGATCAACACAAGCCGGTGCGTGTTGAACCACGTGTGGGTAGAGAGGTTTGCACGAGCACAATCATCGCTGATCATCTTCGACGTTCAAGAAAGGGGTGATCATCGACGCTCACGATAGGAAATTGGGCAACATGATGCACGAACATGAAGGAGAGGAAACGTGCCGTGGGTGACCAACGCCAGACAGGGGGAACAGCAACTCTTTGGAAGCAACTGTCGGCGCATGGTGCCCGTGCTTTTTCAAATTCAATTCGTATGGGACTAAAGTCGTCGTGGTCGTCTCCGTCCGTCCCCCCCGAAGTATAAAATTGAAGACACGCTCGACGATATTGGTGTCTCTCTATGCTAAGCATGCATTGCTGCGAGATTACAGCGTCTTTCTCTTTGGTGTCTTTCTTTATCAACATCTTTCTTAGCAACGCACTCTGTGTCTGTTGCAAGATGAAATCAAAGAACTACTAGTACACGTGGATACACGACGGCCTGCGATTCTTGTTGATTCGCGGGCTTCGGTGAGCTCATTACTGGCTCTTTTTTCTCGCCGCTGAAGAACGACTTCTCCCGTGCGCAAGACTTTGATGCCCATGGCGCTCGGCTTCGAGCCGCATATGTCGCCAAATCACGAGCATCGGCACGATCATCCAAGCGAGGCCACCGAGTACGGTCCCGGTGAAGAAGATGACGGGCTCTCCGTTAAACCAGTACTTTCCGTTGTCGTAGACGCCTGAGAGTAAATGGATCGCAGACCTCCATCGCGTGCCCATACCTAGTATGTACATGGAGCGACTGAGATAAAAAAAAAAAAATGGGTATGCGCAGGAGTCTACTTAGTATGAATCCGCAACGCCTAGTAGGGCTAGGTGTAGCTCTCGCAAATGAGCGCGAGTCACAGAAAATGCCGACAAAGACAATGACAATGTATGAGAATGGTGCTGACCTGAAACGTAGTAGATGAAGCAGCCGCAAAGCTGGATGCCACTCACTGCCACATCGATGACGCCCCTACTCGGGCGCTTGTACAGATGCAAGAGGAAGGCAATGTAGCACAAAGGCACGTGAATGCACAGCTCGGCCCAGTACCTGAGGTTTGTTTCAAAGTTTGCCGTTCTCTTTCTCATTGACGAGCGGGGGAAAAAAATCAAGGCTTCTCTCCTTGTATATGAAAGGATCGTCATGAAGATTCATTTTCATTGTGATATAGACGTTTCACCTAATCCTACCGAAGATTAAACGAAGCATATCAATATTCTTTCACGGGCGAAAAAGTTGGCGACGTAGGACACTTGGTTACACTGCGTCCAGCCCGGCTCGCATGTCGATGTCGAGCAGGTGCCTGGCGTCCAGCTTGTAGTAGATGACCCGCATTTTCGGCAGCACCGCGAAGAGGCCGCTGAGGGCGTCGAAGAAAAACGACCAGATCAGCGCATTCGACAGGTGCCAGTGCATCACAAGGTTCTCCATGCGCTCTTCGTACAAGTTATTTGTGTCTTCGACGCCAGCAGCTCCTGCCGAGGGCCCGCCGTATCTCCCCGCAACGCGCTTGATTAGGAGAAAGGAAGCCGCGACCGCGGCCTGGACGGCCCAGAATGCGGGCGACGTGAGGAAGGCCTTCGTTCCATTGGCGCCCGCCATGTCGTCAAGCAGGCTTTTGTCGGCGCCGAACCCGAGCTCCCTGGAAAAATCCATGCTCTCCACGGGGTAAAATATCGCCAAAGGCAGACACGCGGCGTAAAAGAACCACGGGAGGAGCCAGGCGAGCGCGGGCAAGCTGGAGGGTGCTGCCGCCGGAGGTTTCAACTTGCGTCCGAGAGTCTGATGGCGCCGCGCGGACGCTCCTGGACTGCGAGACATTCTCTTTGAGCACACTGATGTGCCTGTGGGATCAGTGACACGTGAAGAACAAGATGGTAGTAAATGGTAAGGGATTTCAACCTTTCATTTACTATTTAGTATTGAATAAATACTAAATAATAAAGGCTGCAGTCAAATACTAAATAATAAATAC